>JAJOOH010014144.1:0-15723 GCA_029582605.1 Solanum gracilifrons | reverse complement strand
TACTTTTAAATAATGTGGGACCTTTTAGTAAAATATTGTGACGCTTAGCCCAAACAAGTAATATCACATTATATTAAAAATATATTTAAATTATGTTAACATATTTGAAAATCTTTTCTAATAAATACATGTGAAAGTTTGTGCATGAAAAGTTAGGCAGAATGGTCTCATAGGTCCTTATACTTGTATCGGATTGTAAAATGGACCCTTTTATTTATGACTTTGTCAAGTGAATTCTTAAACTCAATGAAACACAACATTTTAAACATCTCTGACCATTGACCAAGCTTATGTGGCAGTGTAATTACTGAGTTAGAAAAATGTGTGAGGCACACGCGAGTCAAGAGCGTGAAATTAATGTTTTTCATTAAAAAGACACAATTAATCAAAAAAAAAATATTCAAAAATAGGAAAAACAAAAAAATATCCTTCTTCTTCTCTCTTTTTCTGTAGAGAAAAAATTAGGTCCCGCCCATATTTTCCACCATTAATTCTTTTTGTAATCTCACTCTATTTCTAAAAGAAAATACTCTCCTTCAAACATCCCACAACAAACATACAAATTGGAAAGAAGAAAGAAGAACTTTTTTGTTTGAATGATTCTTTGGGCTGATTTATTTGTCTTCAAATTTAAAATGGGTTACATAATTTGAGCTTTTAATTTGAAGATTTAAATTGAAAACTTCTCTATAAAATGAAAGCTCAAATAACAAGATTATACGAGTTGAATTGAGGAATCTGATAACTCAACTTCAGATCAAGACGACCGAGTCAAATAACTCATTGTTGGACTCGTCGCCTGGGTTGTTACACGAAGATGACAAGAATATATTGATTGCAGTAGCTCAAGAAATCATTCCGATGCTGGTCCATTTACTCAATTTCGATCAACTCTTTGCTGGAGCTTGGAGATCAGGGGGAAAATTGTCATAGTCACTGCTAAAATCTCCACGGCTGCTCTAAGCAGGTTTCTTGGTTGCTGGAGATTTATGTATTCACAACAATTTTCTATGGATTCTTGAATCTTGAATTGTTTTGGGGAACCAAAATCCATTTATAGCTTTGCAAGCAAGGGTCAAGAAGAGAAATTTCATCTTTTTTAGAAACTTGCCAAATGAGAACACCCACTTCTCAAGCTATAGTTATGGTAGCAGGTGTATATTTTGTGCTTAAGGCGGATGGAAAAGGATGGGAGTGGGAGGTGGGTTTGGATTTTGGGGGTGGCTAGGGTTTACAGATGAGAATGAAAGAGATGGGAAAGGAGGTGCACGTGCAACTAGTGAGGAAAATTAGCTTTTTAAAAAATATTATTTATTTTTTAATATTTAATTTCTGACTTGTAATTAAAAAATGATATGGACTCTATGTGTACTTGGGTGCATTACACGCACCATCTCCAAATGAAAAAAAGGGTTAAAAATATTGTGTTCCATTAAGTTTAAGTGTTCACTTGACAAAGTAATAAGTAAAAGGGTTCAGTTTACAATCTGATACAAGTATAAGGGTCCATCAGACCATTATGCCTGAAAAGTTATCTATACTTCTTTTGCAATTTGTACCGTACAAGTATGGGTACGATTGAATCACATATCATAATAAATAAAAAGTTTACTAGCTTTAATGAATTTCTCTTTTGACAGAACCGTTTATTCTATCCTAATTTTAATAGAAAAAATTACATAAAATTCTCTCTATTACATTTCTATTTCCTTTCGGATACTTCCCTCCCATTAAGTAATGTATCATTCGCAATCCGTGAACTATGTATCAACATGTTTCCTAATGTATTCGAAATTCTATAATTTTAAGAGATTTTTATAATTTGAAAAAGAATAGGAATATGGTTTACTTAGTGTTGTTCATCTTGTATTCCTAAGATACTTAAAACAAAACTTTGAAGAACTTGATAAGAAACAACAAAGTTTAAAGAGTATTTTCAAAACCAGAAAATTAAAACTAGTAGAGAAAATAGAATCAGAAACAGATTAGAAACAATATACAAAATATTTTTCTCAAAGAAAGAAAATCGACCCACTGAATGCACAGTGTCCCTTTAAGGAGGTTATTCTTCTCAAGTACCCGAGGTTAATGAAATATATCCTTCCAGGATAGAACGATCTTACTCATCGGTGTATCGACACCTAAAACCATGGTGTCAGCGAACCACTCAACCACAGTAAAGTATACTTAGAATACTAGATTTAGTAGAAATAGGAGAAGTCCAGAAAATTGGTTCTCTTAAAATGAGAGGAAATCCCTCAATTTATAGAAAACAAATGGTAGTGTGAAAAGGTTCTTATAGAGCCTTACCAGAAACGTCACAACCCTTTGGAAAAGTCACAATCTTTTGAAAAGGTCACAACTTTTCATAAAAGTCAAAACTCTTCTTAAAAATCGCAACTCTTCATAAAAGTCGCATCTCTTCATTTTCCATTCACACATTTTAAAACCCAACAATCCCCCGCATGAATGGGGAATGACTCCAAGACAAAGAAATGGACAAATGTGTGTACTTTACAAGCAAAAATTAGTTGTATCTGGATAAATAGGTTTTCCTTTGAACTTTCTGTAGTGAACATATGTCGAATATACTCGGTTAATCGGTAGATTTGATATCTTTGAACTTTCAGTCTCTGGTGTATACCTAGACAACCATATGTCACACAATCAACCCTTTACCGTTTATGGTTCTTACAGTTGTGTTCGTTTCAGCCATGAACACCTCCTGGTTTCATGAGTGTATAGAGAGATGGGATTTTGACAATTATCCTCTTTGAAACGGCTTACACTTCACACTCGCATATGTGATTTCTAACTCTGTTATCGCGTAGATACACTATTTGGTCAACTCTGCCAAACTTAGCAAATCATTAAAAATATTAAGCTTTATTAACTTATTAACAAGCCTTAATGTTATATCATTGTTCCTTAGCATTGTCTTCATCATGAGAATGAATTGAGCTGGTTGACAATGTTGAACCGTCAGTCACAACTTTGTTTTTCTTCTTGAACCTAGCTCTTAGGATCTCCAGTCTGCTAGGTAGAGTTACCGCCATGATGACTTGTCCTAAACCGTAAACCCATTCCCTTAGATGATCTTTCAACTTTCTCTCTAGTTAGGCCTTTTTGTAAGTGGATCCGGCACATTATTCTTTGACTTTACATAGTCAATTGTGATAATTCCACTAGAGAGTAGTTTTCTAACGGTATTATGTCTATGTCTTATATGACGAGACTTTATGTTATACATCATGCTTCATTGCCTACCTATTGCATATTGACTATCAAAGTGTATGCATACTGATGCCAAAAGTTTGGGCCAAAAAAGAATATCTATCAAGAAATTCCAGAGTCTTTCAACTTATTCACCAGCCTTATCTAGAGCACCTAGCTCAGAGATCATTGTGGAGCTAGCGATACATGTCTTTTTGGAAGATTTTCCAAAGACTGCTCCTCTACCAAGAGTAAATACATATCCACTCGTGGATTTTACTTCATTTGATCCCGGTGATCCAATTTTGCATCACTATATCTTTTCAATACTGCTGGATATTGTTATAATACAAGACATAGTTTTGAGTATGTTTTAAATACCCCAAAACTCTTTTCACTTTCATTTAATGAGTTCGATTGGGATCACTCGTGAACCGACTCAGTTCATTAATAGCACATGTTATATCTGATAACGTACAGTTCGTGATATACATCATATTTTCCAATACTCTAGCACAATCCAATTGTGAGTCACTTTCGCCTTCACTCTTTTGAAATGCAAAGCTCACATTTATTGGAGTCTTGACAATATTGAAATACAAATATTTGAACTAGTCAAGTACCTTTTCAATGTAATGAGACTATGACAATGCTAAATATTATGGAGTTCTAAGGATTCTTATACCTAAGATCGCATCAGCAACTCCAAGATCTTTCATATCAACCTTGATTTCTAGCATACGTTTAGTAGCATTTAAATCATCAGTGTCCCTACTGATAATCAACATGTCATCAATATACAAACAAACAATGACCTTGTGATTTTAATGTAAACACATTTATCACTTTCGTCATTCTTAAATCCATTTACCAACATGGTTTGGTCAATTTTTTATGTCATTGCTTGGGTGCTTGTTTTAGTTCATAAAGCAACTTCACAAGTTGGCACACTTTCCTTTCTTTACCAGGAATCACAAAACCCTCGGGCTGTTCCATGTAAATTTTTTCCTCCAATTCTCCATTTAAGAAAGTTGTTTTACATTCATCTGGTGAATTTGGAGGTCACATACCACATCTAATAATATTAACATCCGAATGAATGTAATTCTAGTTACTGATGAGTATGCGTCGACAAGATCAAGACCTTGTTTTTGTCTAAAGTCTTTGATAAAAAGTCTTGCTTTATATTTGTCAAAAGTTCCACCGACTTTCATTTTCCTTATGAAGATTCACTTTGAACCCAAATGTTTATTTCTTGGAGAAAGATCAACCAACTTCCAATAGGATTGCTCAAGATTGAACCAATTCCACTATTGACACCATCTTTTCAAAACAATGAGTCAACATAAGACACATGAAATGTTACAAAATCATATCTGAAGGTAGTAGATGTCCTTTGTTATTTACCACGCGTCTGAATCTCTTTATTAAGTACATTCTCATTGTGTTCTTTCCAAGGTCTTTTAGACCTTTCACTAGACTACTCAAGTCTAATTTTACAGTCCACAGTTCTTAGGTCCTATTTTAATCCGTTTAGGAATAAGAACTTAAACTTTGGCTAGACATCTCCACACTTTGAAATATTTCAAGTTGAATTTCCTTCCTTTCCATTTCTCATATGGAATATATTGTGCCCTGAACAAACAAAATTGTTTTCTTTCTGAAAAGACAAAATCTTTTGTTGTTCCCTTTTGCAGTAAGGATAGCTTTTCCACACAAATTTTGTGGTAAACCTGAACATGTAAGTAATGTAGTCATCATTTCTTTCAACGTTCAATTTTCCATTAGATTGAGGTGAATAGGGCAATAGTTTGCTGGATAATTCCACTTTTCAAACATATTTTTTCAAAAGGAGATTTATACTCTCCATCCCTAGCACTTCTTATCTTTTACCCAACTGATTTTCAACTTCAATATTATATTATCTAGACGTTTCTATTGCTTCATCCTTACCATTCAACAAATAGACATAGTCGTTTCTAATGCAATTGTCAACGATAGTTATGAGATACTTTTTTCCACCACGAGATGGTGCTGACTTCATATCACAAATGTTAGTGTAAATCAACTCTAAGGGATTAGAATTCCTTTCAACAGATTTATAAGAATGCTCAGCATACTTAGATTCCACACAAACTTGACATTTTTATTTATTGCACTCAAAGTTAGACAAAACTTCTAAGTTGATCAGTTTTCCTTAAAAGGTTTTGTAATTGACATGTCCCAAGCGTTCATGTCACAAACATTTTGACTCAAGCAAGTAAGAACAAATAAAATATAGAGTTTGGAAAGCCCTCTGTGAGGTAGCTTTTTCTCACAATTTTTATTTTTTTTTACTCATAACAATTTTGTCTGATACAAATATTGTTAAGAATCAACACATTATCAAATGTCCTTTTCAGAAGAACCTTTCCATAACTTTTAATTTGATTGTTATAGAACTACTCATGAACATAGTTTCATCGGGTCCAATAAAGGCAAATAATCCAAATGCTTCTTTTACAAAACATAACAAATAACTATTCACCAATTTTCATGTCTATACAAATAGTTATATTTAATAGACATATCTTTTCATGAAAAATCACAACATTTTAAGTGACACTTTTTCATAAAAGAATACAATCCTTTTGAACAAGTATACATATAATTTGGTAGTTTCATACTAGTCATACAATATACTAGTAAAAGAGAAACTCAACGATCACAATATAAAATATACTCCAAGAATCTTGTGGGTCTAACATAATACAAAAGTATCATTAAATTTCATATCTTGTGCTCCAAATTTAAATTTAGACACTAAGTCTAATTTTATCTTTATCATAAGCAAAGAACCCGCACATTTTAAATATGATCTCAAAAATAGTTTTTCCACATATTTTTTCTCATGCTATCAAAATGTCATTGGCAACATGAAATCTCTTTTGAAAATATTATTCTACAAAAGAATTATAGTGCTTCAATTCCCTTTGACAATCTTTACACAATGTCAAAGTTCATTCCATAGAGGCACAAAATAACAAACTCTAAGTCACTGATATTTTTTCTCTATCACAAATAGACATACCACTTAGTATTTAGTAACAATAAAGACAATTTTTTTTGTACAATTTGTTTTTATATAACAGTGAAGGTTATAGAAAATCAAAAGGGAAAATACATTAAAAAAAAAACATGAACTTGGCATGAAAACTTACTTTAGTACTTAAACTATACGAGTGTTTAAATACCCCCCTAAACATCTTTGAAGTGATTAAAACACCCCCCTAAGAGATGATGTGATAGAGAAAGTGAGTGCACTCTCCTGAAAGTGCGTGAAAACAGAGAAAAAAAACTGAATTTTTAAAGCCCTACACATGGCCTATTTTATTGGCCAATATATAACAAATTATTTAAATAGTTTTTTATATATATTAAATCTTTAAAATATGTAAATTTTCTTAATAAGAGGTAAATGAAATTAGTGGGTCCCTTTTTAATTTCTTTAATTATTTTTTCTTTTCATTTTGTTGTCTTCCTCAATACACATCTTTCTCCATTGAAACATCTCCTCCTCCATCTTCATCCCACCTCTATCCACTATTTTCATTTCACTAGTCTTTTACTAATCCGTAAAATTCAATACCAATGTCATTTTATTGACGTCGATTTCACTCTATATTATTGGTGTCGATTTGGCAAATGTAAACTTTCTTAAATTTTGAGTGACCCATTTTGATTTCTAGATCCATTCAAACATTTCTCATAAAATTTATATTTTTTTGGACTAACTTTCTTATGCAATCTTCATTTCTTATTTGAGTTGTCAAGAAAATATTGGCTTTCAAAAAAATCCATTCTCCAAGTGGGTAAATTCGTTGGGAGGGTTTAAAGAAGATAATGTGAATATTAGTGAATTTTCTTCTTTAAAGTGACTTAAAAATTGTCGAATAGTGAAGAAGAAGAAGAAAAGAAAGTATGGAAGGTTGGAATAATGGTGAACAACAAGGAAGAAGAAAGAGAGGTGTGAGGTATGCATTTATAAATTAATCAATTGATATAATTAATTTTCAAAAGTGTTTAAGAAAAAATAGTGAATAAGTAAAAAAGAAATAAAAATTAATGACATGGTGCCTACATGGTTATGATGTGGCGCTTATGTGGCTATGATGTGGCGGGTGAGAGTGGTGTTATAGTCTCATGGTGGAAAAAAAATCACTTCAAAGATGTTAAGAGGGGTATTTAAACGCTCGTGTAGTTTAAGTATTAAAGTAAGTTATTCGACCAAGTTCAAGGTTTTTTTTATGTATTTTCCCAAATCAAAAGTACAACACTGACTTATTATGTGAAGTTTTTATATTCTTCAAACCAATTGCATAGTCTAATTTATCCAGAGTAGAAAACTACAAAAGTTTTTAGTCTATAAAAATCAGAGACAATCACATGGAGTACAAAACTACAAAAGTTTTTTTTTTTCTAGTCTCCAAACAGAATAAAACATACTCTTAGATTATCACATAAATATGCTTTTCTTTTCAAATAGCCTTCCAACTATAACATTTTGACATACTATTTTATCATAAACAAAAATATGCATTCTCATTCTGCAAACTAAAGAATTTTAAAGGCAACACTATTTGCCAAGGAAAATTCATTCCAAAACATATGGTTTGTAGATCTTTTTTCAAAGATACACATGATAAATATCAAAAGAATTAAATTTTAGAAGCTATTTTCCTGCTTAGATAAATAATAAGAAGGTTACCTGGTGTAATCTTTAACTGGAATACCATAAATTTTTCTGGTACATTCTCAATTCAATCTTGCTAAACAAGGCACCGAATTCTGAAGAAGTGCATTAATCTTCTACTTCCATGATCTGTTTCCCTCAATCAATACAAGAAATATCAATAGTATAGTAATTTCCTTAAGATTGTTGTTCATCTTGTATTCCTAAGATACGTGGAACAAAACTTTGAAGAACTTGATAAGAAGAAACAAAGTTTAAAGAGTATTTTCAAAACTAGAAAATTAAAACTAGTAGAGAAAATAGAATCAAAAACAGATTAGAAATAATATACAAAATATTTTTCTCAAAGAAAGAAAATCGAGCCCACTGAATGCACAGTATCCACTGTTCCCTTAAGAAAATTATTTCCCTCAAGTACTTGAGGTTAATGTAATATATCCTCCCAGGATAGAACAATCTTACTCATCGGTGTATCGGTATCTAAAATCACGGTGCCAGCGAACCACTCAACGGTAGTGAAGTACACTTAGAATACTAGATTTAGTAGTAGTAGGAGAAGTCCAGAAAATTGATTCTCTTAAAATGAGAGGAAATCCCTCAATTTATAGAAAACAAAGGGTAGTGTGAAAAGGTTCTTATGTGCCTTACCGGAAAGGTTACAACCCTTTGGAAAAGTCACAATCTTTCGGAAAGGTCACAATCTTTCATAAAAGTCACAACTTTTCATAAAAGTCGTAACTCTTCATAAAAATTGCAACTCTTCATTTTGCATTCACACCTTTTAAAACCCAACACTTAGCTCTTAACACAATGAAATTTACGTAATTTTTACATTTGAATATGATGCGTATGAACTAGAATAATTCTTCAATCAATGGAATTCCTAGTAAAAAAATCACTCATTTGTGCAGTATCTGATTTTTATTACTTTTAGACAGGTCAGTTTGGGCCAAAAAGTTAAGGATTTACTTGGGTTTGTTCATATTTAGCCCATCATGATTTTATGTCATGACTATTCCATTAAAATCTGGATGAATTGAGCCGATCAAATGGACTTGGGCTGATTTGAGTAGTTCTAGATAGAAGAGAAACTTTTTAGAATAGTAAAATTATCTCTTAAATAGAATTTCATAGTTATAATTTCACTAATTACAATTTGTAAATTGTAACTATATTTTGGTTTAATATGCATTTGATTTTTTCTATTTTGGAGAAAAAATAAATACAAATACAAACTTATTTGTATCAAAAGAAAAGCAT
The DNA here is from genome assembly GCA_029582605.1 of Solanum gracilifrons. Taxonomy (NCBI): domain Eukaryota; kingdom Viridiplantae; phylum Streptophyta; class Magnoliopsida; order Solanales; family Solanaceae; genus Solanum; species Solanum gracilifrons. The sequence continues at coordinate 6,518 of JAJOOH010014144.1, read as the reverse complement.
ATTATGAGGAGAGAAGCGAGCAAGATCTAGAGAGGGAGGAGAGAGACGAGTGAGATCGAGAGAGGGAATTAAGAGAGAGTTATATTTTGTATTTATTTTACGTTGTATTTCATATTTTTTAATGCATAACTATTTTGTATTATGTATCAATTGCATTCGAAATACAACAAATACAATTGTTTTCATCCTTTTTTTGTTGGATACAATTGATACATAATATATTTGACAGATATAACAATGCATATTGTATTCGTATGAATACAAATGCAATTGATATAAAAAAATACAAATACAATTTTCGAATACAAATGATCTAAAATGCAAAACTCTCACCTATATTTGATTAAGTACAATTGATACATAATACATTGAATGGATTTCTTCTTATTGGCATTAGAGAGAGGGGGAAAGAGAGAGGGGGAGGCGAGAGAGAGGAAAGAGTGCTATAAAAGTAACATATAGTGACTTTATGTAATTTTTTTAAACTATGTTTTTTTTTAATAAATATATTGATATTTTTGCCATTTTCCATAATTTTCCCATGAAAGAATCCATTTAGGCTATTGTAAAATTTTGTCAAACTTAAACGGATCATAATAAATTAAATCTAACTTAAATTTATTTAGATCAAAATGAATCAAATAATGAACCCAGATAAAAACAATCCAATCAACCTTCATGATGCAAATTGAAGCATTGTGCGATACATGTGAAAACAAAATGATACTCTCATATCCAAAATATAATTGATATTTTTGGACGCATGAAATTAAAAATTCACTGACTTCTAAAAAATAAAGAATTATCTTCCATTTTTCGAGAATAATTGAATGAATAGCATTAATATGCACTTCAAACGAGGGTTGAAATTTTAATTAGTACCACGAAAACTCCAGATGGCTCACATGCATGCCCCCCCTTATTACGTGCCTCATGGTGATTTATTAAATGAGAAGTGCTAAATGGCCAGAAAAATTTAATTAGAATTTAGCTAGAATAGTGAAAAATACTGTTATAATTTTTTTCCTTCAAAATAAAATTAACTTTTTGATACTTTCTAAATAGTATGAACATTTATTATTTTAATAAGATAAATGTTCTGAATCCCATGCCTTATTCCTTCTTCATTTATTACTTCTCCTTCTTGACTTTTTCCTTCTGGCTCTTCTTATAAAAAAACAAGAACATGGTGAAAATAAATAATTATATTTAAGCACTCAAATTGGTTAAATTCATCCAATGAAATGAAACTAAAAAAATATTTTACTTTATGTATCTAATGAAACTTCATCAATATAAAACACTTTTTTAAGAGCACAAAAAAATCATCATTTGTTTGATTTGATGTCAAATTCTCTATGTATAAATAATTAATACATTATTTATTTTTTGTAATATGACTCAATTTTAAATATACTCTCTATATTTCAAACTTAAACATTTACCCTTTATGTACTATAAGAAATATACACTTACACCTCCAAAATTACATGGGTTTTGAATAAAATATACAAAATGTTATAAAACGGCAAAAATAGTAATATTAAGATCTAGGGACTATGAAAATTATTTTGCTTTTTATTTCATACTCTTATTCCTGATCTTATTATTTGATTTCATAGTATAGATTGAGAACACTTGCATAAAGAACAAAGGCGTCCGATCACTTTTTATTCCCTATATTATGTCGATTTGATAAATTGTGAATCATTACTTACATTTGTTACTAAAATGACCTTCAATTAACTAATTTTTTTTAATTATTATGTTCAAATAAAATTAAATTATATAATGAAATAATTTTTAGATGTAATTTATAAAATATTGGGATAACGACAACTCAAAGCACAGTAGACCTGGTAAATGTTGATAGTCATAGAAATCATGTGTATAGTTCATATATGTCGAATCGAAGAGAGTCATACATTAATAGTATTTATCGTACAAGTTGTATCCCCTATATTACGTCGATTTGATAAATTTTGAATCAATACTTATATTTGTTACTAAAATGACCTCCAATTAAGTAATTTTTTAATTATTATGTTTAAATAAAATTAAACTATATATTTAAATAATTTTTTAAATGTAATTTGTAAAATATTGTGATAACGACAACTGAAAATACATTAGACCTGATAAATGTAGATAATTATAGAAACAATGCATAAAGTTCATATGTGTCGAACCAAAGAGAGTACTCAGGCATTAATAGTATTAATCATACAAGTATTTTCTCCTATATTACGTCAATTTGATAAGTTGTAAATCATTACTTATATTTGTTACTAAAATGACCTCCAATTAAGTAATTTTTTTAATTATTATGTTTGAATAAATTTAAACTATATAATTTAATCATTTTTAGATGTAATTTTTAAAATATTGAGCTAACAACAACTCAAAACACATTAGACTTGGTAAATGTCGAAAGTTATAGAAATCATGCATATAGTTCATGTGTGTCGAATCAAAGAGAGTCAGATATATACTATTAATTATATAAGTTTTATCTCCTATATTATGTCGATTTGATAAATTATGAATCATAACTTATGTTTGTTACTAAACTGACCTCCAACTATGTAATTTGCTTAATTATTATGTTTAAATAAAATTAAGTTATATAAATAAATAATTTTTAAATGTAATTTGCTTAATTATTATGTTTAAATAAAATTAAGCTATATAAATAAATAATTTTTAAATGTAATTTGTACAATAATGACAACTCAAAACACATTAGACTTGGTAAATGTCAATAGTTATAGAAATCGTGCATATAGTTCATATATGTCGAACCAAAGAGAGTTAGACATTAATAGTATTAATCATATAAGTTTTATCTCCTATATTATGTCGATTTTATAAATTATGAATCATTACTTATGCTTGTTACTAAACTGACCTCCAATTATGTAATTTGCTTAATTATTTTGCTTAAATAAAATTAAGCTATATATATAAATAATTTTTAAATGTTATTTGTAAAATATTGGGATAACGACAACTCAAAACACATTAGACCTGGTAAATGTCAATTGTTATAGAAATGATGCATATAGCTCATACACGTCAAACCAAAGAGAGTCAAATATTAATAGTATTGATCCTACAAGTCTTATTTCCTATATTACGTCGATTTGATAAATTGTGAATAATTACTTATATTTGTTACTAAAATGACCTCCAATTAAGTATTTTTTAAAATTATTATGTTTAAATGAAATTAAACAATATATTTAAATAATTTTTAAATGTAATTTGTAAAATATTGAGATAACGACAACTCAAAAGATATTAGATCCGGTAATTATCGATAGTTATAGAAATCATGTGTATAGTTCATATATGTCAAATCAAAGAGAGTTAAACATTAATAGTATTAATCATACACATTTTGTCCCCTATATTATGTCGATTTGATAATTATGAATCATTATTATATTTGTTACTAAAATGACCTACAAATTACAATTAACTATTTTTTTAACTATTATATTTGAATAAAAAAATTAATGAGTAAATTTAGTTAACACTAATCTTTTGGCCATAATCTGCTGTAATATTAGTTTGGTAATTTTTTTTATTATAATAGAACCAACAAGAATATAATGTGTAATATAGCATGAAATTTTTCTTATTCTAATACAACCAATAAAAATACAATGTAATTCAAAAAAAAAAAATTTACTACTGATGTTACAATTTTTATTGTTTTTTGTAAAACATAATTTGAAATTTTTTTTTTTATAAATTGCATGAGATCACTTAATGTTTTTTTGTTGAAATTTGTAGTCTTTTTTCATAATTGACTATGGAATCATCAGTAATGTCATTAATTATTTTCAATATAAAAATACTGAAAAGAATGGACAAGGAATTCAAATATCTCTGCCGATGTGTTTTGACATCCCACAGATTCGGCAGATCGCTTAGCCCCTCACCTCATCGCTAATAGAAGCTTCAAGCCCGAGTTATAGGAGCAACCATCGGAAGAAGGAAAAGTCAAGCCAAACAGGAAGCGGACTCAAAACGGGTCCGTCTGTCATAACTTCCAAAAAGAAGATTATAGAGATCCCAAGAATGTATTCATTTTCAAGCTAAAAGAGTAAAATTGTCCAAAATGAAACTAGTTTAAAGTGTGAACATGTCCTTTTACTCTTCTGGCCAAATTATGATCAAACTTTTCTGGCCGAAAGGATTTTTCCTTATTAAATTATAATATAAAAAAATATTTTATTTACAAATTCATAATACAATTGTTATATAACTTTAATACATATTTAATGTGCTTCGAATTCAATTCAAAACTAACTCAAATTTTATTTAAATAGCCCTAAATTTTAGATTTAAAATGGAGTTTTGACACTTGGATATGCATACTTCCAATTTTTTCATAAATATTCCCTTTATTCATACTCCTTTCATTTCAAAATAAATGAATCATTGAGAAATTTTTTATAGTTCTAAATTCTAATTAACTTAATTGTACAATCTTCAAAAATAATTTTAAGAGTTTATTCTATTTTTACCCTTCATTTGAATTTCCTATGTGATGAGATCAAGAGATTTTAATTGCTTAGTTAGTATTGAGAATAGTTATCTTGATAATTATTTAGTCATTCTTAACAGTAATTTGACAATAATTTAAAAAGATAAAAATAAAAAGTAATATCTAATTAATGTCTTAATAATCTTTTATTAAAGGAGGTGTGTTGTAAAACTAAAGCAAAATAAGACAAGAAATATAGAAGATGAAAGCAATAGAAATAGGGAGACAAGAGATGAGAGCTTTTCTTATTATTCCAAGTCTTCAAGTGTATACAATATGAACCCTTATGCCTTTATTTATAGTGTAACATAGAGGCATACAAAAGGTTAGTCATAAACATGACATTAACATGAATATAATGCAGGAGGTTATGGAAGTAAAAAGTTACAATTATAATGGTTATAAAGTTGGAGGTTATGATTATCTTCATAATGGAAGAAAGTAATGGAGATAATGGGTGAGAGTAACTTCTTGGTGTAATGAACATCCACACTATAATTTTTTATAACACTCCCCCTTGGATGTCCATAGATAATATGCCTCGTTAAAACCTTACTAGGAAAAAACCCCATGGTAAAAATCCTAGTGAAGGAAAAAGAGTGCATATCTTTTAATACGCTTTGAATGATTCCTCGTTAAAAACCTTATCAGGAAAACCCAATTGGGATAAAACCATGTTTAAGGAAAAGAGTACAACGCGTATTTTTCTCCCCCTGATAAAAACTTTACTTGATATCTTGGAGACGATGCATTCCAATCTTATATCTCAACTTTTCAAACATTGATGTTGGCAATCCTTAGTGAATAAGTTTACAAGATTATCACTTGAATGGGTCTTTGAACGTCAATCTCACCATTTTATTGAAGATCACGTGTGAAAAAGACTTTTGGTGAAATATGTTTTGTCCAATCTCACCATTAGATTACCCATTTTTTCCCCGTTGTTTGTTGTATACAAATATGGACATGATGATGGAATCACATGCAATATCAGTTGGCATAATTGGTTGGCCATTCCGATTCAAATGTGATAGAAAAGAAATTGAGAATTCATGTGACTATATGTTTGAAGAAACAAGAGATTCTTCAAGAATTCTCTTGTGTTGCTTGTTCTCGTGATAAAATGATCATTGTATTGCTAATGCTGGGATTGTATCCCCTGAAATTATTTGGAACATCTATACTACATTAAAAGCATGAACTCCAAAAGATCAATGTTAAATTACGGAAATACCCCTCACTTAAAACTTAAAAAGATTACACAAATACCCCTCACTTAAAACTTAAAAAGATTACACAAATACCCCTCACTTAAAACTTAAAAATATTACACAAATATCCCTCACTTAAAACTTAAAAAGATTACACAAATACCCCTCATCTAAAAGAACCCCTAACTTCACACCCCTTCCGCAACAAACACCTTTGCTGCGAATAGTCACCGCTTTCACTGGAAAGCCGTCAAATTCCCCTGTAACTGTCCAACGTTCAATAAATAACCAAACAACACAACCTCTGGAGATTTCCCTATTTATATCAACCACACCCACAACATCGATTCCCATTGTTACTTCAACTTCTGCTATAAGCGCAAAGGTCTGCCATGTTTCCTCCTCTTTGTACTATCTACTTTTTTGCAAACTCAACTCTTACATGTGCAATTTGTAATTAAATTAGGTAATTATTGATCATCCATCTGCAACCACATTACAATAGTAGACTTGTGTTTGAAATATTTCACTCCACATCAAAAAGTTGTAAGTTTTCAATCTCTTCAGGTTTTGATTTATGGTTTTTATTGGACTACTTGCAACATCTAACAATGTTACAACCAACTTAGTAATTCGTTTCCTTTAACTACTATACACTGCTGCCCAGAATTAACATTGATATTCACTTTCCGCTATGCACCTCTACCCATCCAGATTCATCACAAATGGCGACTGAAATCGAACTATCAAAG
>JAJOOH010014143.1:0-13099 GCA_029582605.1 Solanum gracilifrons | reverse complement strand
TTTCGAAAGGCCATTCTTATTTTAACCCCCCCCCCCCCCAAACCCCACCCAAAATTTGAAGAAATAAGGCTTTCATTTGTCAATATAAAAATGAGTCTTTGCAGTTATTTTTAACCATGCATTTTTGCCTCTATAATACCTTAAACCACTATTTTTTTTTGCTCGAAAAGATTATCTTTGCATTAATTTTGGATCTCCGCTGAAGCTCTAGTTTCAAGCTTGTTCGAGTTCATCATTGTTGGAATATAGACACTTGATCGCAGCTGCCCCGTTCACTGCCCTATAGCAGGTGACATTGTTTTCTTTTTCCTCCGTTTTGTTACTGTGATTAGAGTTTTATGTTTCTCTAAGAAATTTGTATGTCGAGACTGATTCTTGCTTAGTTTAGTTGCAATCAAAGTGATGTTAAAAATGTGTTTGTATCCTTTTTGAGATCTATACAAATTTGAAATTATTTTCCCCTCACTTTTTTAGACCGTAAATTTAAAGAATGGCTTAGTTTTAAAGTTAGATATTTGTTAAAGACTTAGTTCTAGGATTGGATTTATATGTTATTGATGTTTCGTTCCCAGTTAATGATTTCATTCGGCGTCTTTATTTGTTAATGTTTCAGTGTTCATGTTTTTCTTTGTATAAAATGTTTAATAGAGATGGCTATTGTCTTTGCTTCTGTTAGAAATAGCTATGCACTTGCTTTCCTTTTAAAAATGTAAAAGAAAGCCTTGATTATATGCATTTCGTTCAAGTTCTACACCTTTTTTTTAGTTAATTAAACTATGTGTGTAAAAAAAAATTGTTTTGTTTAGTTTATTAAATAACAACAGTTAGCGGTATTAATCGGAATGATTATGACTTAAGTTTTTTAAGTTTAGTTCATTAATAGCTCAAATGTGTTGGGACTTGAGCTTATCTTATGCTGGAAAGACGTGTGCAGTGTGGCTTGGCTGCCTCGAGTTTTGATTCAAAAATCGTTAATGTATCTTGTCTGATGCTTGCATACCTTATGTCTCGGGTCGTATTATATGGCGTGACTTTACATAGCTAAATCTATTTTTGTTTCATATCAAGTAAAGTTGAATCGTTTTGCTAACCTTCCTACTCTTTCTTTATTTGCATGAACACTTTGGAGCAAAAATGGAGTCTTGATTAGGGACTCCAGCCAATTTAGAGTCCTATGAGACTCGAAGTTACCATCATACCCACACATGGTGTTAGAACAAAAATACTCAAGAAATTGATTTGAAGAATAAAAATAGAGTGAATTTATGAAATTCCAGTTATGTATTAATTTGCAGAAGATCTGAATTTATACAAGGAAAAACCTAACTATTTCCTATCTAGTAGCCACTTATAAAGTGGATGTTAAAACTAAATAAGAACATGAGCCACTAACATCCATTAAAGGGGCCACTAACTTTAGAAAGTTGAGCAACAAAAGTTGATTAAGTTTAGCTAGAAAATAGGAAGCACTAAACTGAAATAAGTAAAAAACAGTAAAAATAATAAACTGAAAAAAAATGTCAATTGTCTGACACTCCTCCTTGGCATTTTTGTGGAAAACATCAATTCTTTGCCTCAGATCTTCAAACCTTTCCTTCGGCAATGACTTAGTGAAAATGTCAGTTAGAACAAGCAACACTTCATTAGATTGTTAGACTTCTCTAATAAAATGAAACTTGATCTTGATATGCTTAGTTCGACCATGAAATATTGGATTTTTTGAGATTGAAACTGTTGAATTGTTGTCAAACATGATCTTGGTAGCTTCAGTTTGTTCATGGACCAAGTCATTTAACATCTTCCTTAGCCAGATAGCCTAATTCACAGCAGATGCAGCAGCTATGTACTCAACTTCTGTTGTTGATTGAGCTGTAGTTTCTTGTTTCCTAGAGCTCCAACTAAAATAACTTGTCCCCAAATAAAAAAGATATTCAGAGGTGCTTCTGGAATCATCAACACCACCACCCCAATCACTATCAGAGTACCCGATCAGGTTCATAGTTACTTCGACAGATGTCGGGAAAAAAGTTCCAAACTTGCTGGTTCCCTTAATATACCTTAACACTCTTTTAGCCGCTGTGAAGTATGTCTCTAGGCGAATGCATGAACCTAGAGAGTAAACTTACAACAAATAGAATGGCAGGTCTGCTTGCAGTTAGATATAGAAGACTGCCAATTAAGCTTCTATACATACTATTATCCAGTTTTTCGGAATTCTCATCCTTGCCAAGCTTCACACCAATAGAGATTGGAGTACTCACATGTTTGCAGTCTTGCATTTTGAACCTGTTTAAAATATCTGAAATATATTTTTGCTGGCATATGAAAATTCCATCACTGGACTGCAACACTTCCATGCCAAGAAACTACTTCATGACTCCAAGATTAGTCATTTCAAATATTTTCTCCATTTCATCCTTGAACCTTTGGATTAGTTCAATTTGGCCTCCTGTCACAAGCATGTCATCCACATAAATTGAGACAAATAAGGACTAACCTGCAGTGAATTTCACATACAAAGTACCTTCACTTTGACTTCTACTAAAGCCAAGTTGGATGAGATGATTGTCCATCCTATCATACCATGCCCTTGGGGCTTGTTTTAGGCCATACAAGGTCTTCGTTAAGAGATAAACTTGATCCTTTTTTCCAGTAATTGAGAAACCATCAGGTTGCTCTACAAAGATCTCTTCAGCAAGCAAACCATTCAACAAAGTCGATTTGACATCAAGTTGATGAATATGCTAGGAACTATGAGATGCAAATGCAAGAATAAGCTTGATTGTGTCATACCTTGCTACATGAGAAAATGTTTCCAGGTAATCCACACAATATTGTTGTGTGTATCATCCCTTCACCACCAATCTAGCCTTATGTTTGAAAATTGTTCCATCGGGATTGAGTTTTGTCTCGAAAATCCATTTTACACCAATCACCTTGCGATTTCTAGGTCTGTCAACAAGCTGCCAGGTTCCGTTCTTCTCGATCATGTCCAGTTCATCTTGCATAGCTCTCTTCCATGCCTGAGAGTCTTGTGCTTCATCATAGCTTGTTGGTTCAGAGGTAACCAGGTTACACCATTGATAGACATCTTTTAAGGATCGAGTTCCCCTCACTGGCTCATCATCCACTAGTTCATCTTCTTAAAGTTGAGGCTGCATTTATGAAAATAAATCAGAATAAGAGATCTTCTAATTTTTCCAATCCCAACCAGCCGCTTCATCAAACTTCACTTCTCGGCTGAGAATAAGTTTTTCTGATTTCAAACAGAAAATCATGTAACATTTGGATGAACTATAGCCCATAAATATGCCTTTATGAGCCTTGTTGTCCAGCTTATTCCTCTTTGTTTCTGAAACTCGATAATAACATATACACCCAAAGATTTCTAGATTATGTACTGATGGTTTGTTCCCACACCAAGCTTCATATGGAGTCATGTCCTGCAAGGCCTTAGTAGGCAATCTGTTCAGCAAATATACAGAGGTATTGACTGCCTCCGCCCAAAACTGATTTGGTATCTTTCTTTAGAGCAAAAGACATCTGGCCATCTCTATTATTGTCATGTTCTTCCTTTCAGACATGCCATTTTGTTGTGGAGTGTATCGTAATGTCAATTTGCGTCTAATACCTGCGCTATTACAAAATTCTACAAACTGAGAAAAGTATATTCTCCGCCATTGTCACACCTTAAAGCCTTAATACTAAGATTACATTGATTTTCTACTAAAGCTTTAAATTGTTTAAAAACATCAAAGACTTCACTCTTTAGTCTAATGAAATAAACCCAACACATTCTGGTGTAGTCATCAATAAAGAGGAGAAAATATTTGTTACCACTCAATGAATCTGTTTTCATTGGGCCGCAAATATCTGTATGAATGAGCTGAAGTTTCTGGTTAGCTCGCCATACTTGATTTGCTTGAAATGGAAATTTTGTTTGCTTTACCTGTTGGCAAGTTTCATAAACTTGAGCATTAGAAAGAAATTCAGGCATATTATCCACTAGCTCCTTCTTTTTCACTCTGTGATGCTTCTCAGAATGAAGTGACCAAACCTTTTGTGCCATAAGTTTGTACATGCTTGTGAAGTAATAGTGTAAGCCTGTTACGATTCTTAAAATGCAAAGAATAATTATTTTCAAGCATTTGTCCAACACTCGACAAATTTTGACTTATATCAGGTGTGTACAAAACATCAGGAATAGTTTTGATACATGATATTGTTGAGATAGACATTGTACCTCTGCCTTTGACTTCTACTGCCTCACCATTTCCCACTTTTACTTTAGATTTGTAAGTATCATCGAGGAATTTGAATATTTCAGCATCATTGCACAAGTGATGTGTGTAACCACTGTCGAGAAGCCATGAATCAGAGGATTCATTGATTGAAAAGTATGAAACTACAAAGAGTTGCTCCTCATGTGCATCTGCAGCTTCTACTACTTCTGATTACAAAGCACCAGAGGCCTTTGCTCTTGATTTGCAGACCTTGGATATGTGCCCCGTCTTCTTACAGTTGTCGCATATAGCATTGACTATCCACCAACAATACTTATCCAGATGTGTAGTTCTTTTACAATGTTTGCATAGAGGGAACTTATGCTTCACATCTCCACTATTGTTTCCTCCATCACGCTTGCCCTTATTCTTTTAGTTGACATGTTGCTTTCCTTTACCAAATATTTGTTTTTGTACAGATGAAGCTCCTTCAGTGAACTTGTCCCGTCTCATAGTCCTCCTTTACTCTTGTGCTTGAAGAGCACTCATTAATTCACCTAATGAAAGTTTGCCAAGGTCCTTGGATTCTTCAAGAGAGGAAATCTTAGATTCAAACCTCTCAGGAAGAGTCACAAGAACTTTCTCCACAATTCGTTTGTCTGTAAATTCTTCACCAAGAAGTCTAATGTTATTAGCAATTAAGGAGATTTGATCATCCTATTTACTGATTGTTTCATCATCCTGCATATTCAAGCACTCGAACTCTATTTTTAGGTTCAACACTTCCATTTGACGCGTTCTATCGATGCCTTGATATTCTTCTTTCAACCTATCCCAAGCCTCTTTTGATGTTTAGCAAGCCATGATTCTATAAAACAGAAAATCTGCCACAACATTCTGCATAAGCATCTTGGCTTTAGATTTCTTTGTCTTCCCTTCGTTGTTGGATTTGATTTGAGCCAAGGTAGAATTTGCTGGTAGAGCAGCAAGTCGTTTATCTTCCGTCACAGTTTCCCAAAGTTCATAGGCTTCCAGAAAAGCTTGCATCTTCACAGACCAGATTTGGTAATTTTCACCGGTGAAAGTGAATGGTGGATTTAAAGGTAGGTTGTTGGATGCCATTTGTGTTGTAGGTTAAAACTTTTTGGTCCTGTAAGATCAACTAGAGGCTCTGATGCCACTGTTAGAACAAAAATATTCAAAAAACTGATTTGAAGAATAAAAATAGAGTGAACTTATAAAATTCCTGCTATGTATTAATTTGCAGAAGATCTGAATTTATACAAGGAAACTAACCATTTCCTATCTAGTATCAACTTACAAAGTTGATGTCAAAACTGAATAAGAACATGAGCCACTCACAACCATAAAAGGGGCCACTAATAGCCATTAAACTAGCCACTAACTTCAAAAAGTTGAGCAACTAAAGTTTACTAAGTCTAGCTAGAAAATAGGAAGCACTAAACTTAAATAAGTAAAAAACAGTAAATATAATAAGCTGAAAAAAATGCCAATTGTCTAACACATGGAATCCTCACTACATCTTAAACTACCCGAATAGCAAGTAAAACAAGCGGGTCTCGCTTGGAGTCACTCATGGCTACCTATATTTTAAAGTTAATTGTTTATTTATTTTCATTTTATATGTTAACTAGCTTATGTCTTTTGAATGTGTTAATTTCTTGCTTCATAATAGCTAACATAATATAGATGTTTGGATTTGGGTATCTTTAGTTAAAAACAAACCTGTATAATTATTTTAGCTTTTATAAACTTCATTTGGTCAATTATTTTTAAAACACTTATTTTTGCACCATTTTAAACCCACTAAATCCATTAAATTTTGTTCAAGCTTGGCAATGACCCCTTTTTTAATAAAATAAAACGTTTTGTTCTAATTATATTTCCAAAATCTTTCAAAAAGAAACATCTTATGAATTCACGTGTAAAGGTCATTTTTCTTTACTACTACATTTCTTTTAGCCATGGATTATGATCAACAACAAAAAAGATTTTAAACAAATTAATTTTCTTAAATCTTCACCATTTTAAGATAAATACAAAAGAATTTTCAAATGTTAAAATATTTTTCAACTTGCTTTTCAAAATTTTAGCACTCATATATAGCTTTAAAATTAATTAACCTAAGTTTGGCCGGTTGTTTTTAATAGATTTTAGAGGATGCCTTACACCTTCCCTTTAAAATAAATTAGAACATTTACCTAGAATCACAAAAGGTTCAGTAGACCATTAATTGGAGTTAATTTTAGTATTACTTAGTTAAATATTTATATGTCCTAATTAATCTTTAAAAGAATAATTAGATGGCGACTCCTTAAGTTAATTATTTAGGAATCACCAATATGTTGTACATCGTTTGGACCTCGAGTTAAAATGGGTATAATAACCATTATTAAAACATACTTTCTTGATTGGAATTGGTTCAACTATGTTATGGGGTGGTCTCCTACATGGTCTCAATTTACTTACAGTAAATTAGCGTATTGTTCTCCTCCAGACATAGTCACCTTTCTCAGAATAGGCAAATTAGTAATCATGTTATCTAACTGTAACACCCCGGATCCAAAAAAGGGCAAGAAAGCAATTTTCTAGATTTTGCAGGTGCCAACCACGAGGGGCATCCACGGCTCATGGATAGGACCATGGACCGTAGGTGTGGTCCATGGAAGGGCACCCAAAAAGGGGTTCTAGCAATTGGAACCACGGCCCAAACCAACGGACCGTTGGTGGGACCACGGTCCGTGGTCCAAGACCCCAATTCCCACTTACTAACACCAGACGACGGACCGACAGGACGGGCCGTCGGTTAGACCACGGTCCGTCAATCGGGGTCCGTGGATCATGGTCGGCAGTTAAAGTCTAGGGGATAGCTGGGTCTTTTCCTAATTAATTAACTCATATACTACATCGGTTTGCCCTTCATTAAGACCCCTATATAAGTATTTTAACCCCCAAATTTCTCAATAGAAATCATTCTATCAATTCACCAAAAAGAACAACTCTCTCAAATATTTCTCTCTAGAACTTGAAGAATAAGAAGGATTCAACCAAGGGTTCCAAGTCAAGTCTCGATTCCTCTATTGAAGATAAGCATTTGTCTTTGAGGTATGATAGTTTTCATCCATAAATTTTTTGCATTCATGGAGTTCCCAAATTTCTCTATTTCAAAGTTAGAATTCCCAAATTGAGTTAGGGTTTTCTTCAATTATCATGGCTTCTTTTCATTATTGATTTAAATGATTGAATTATGATAGTTTATGCATGAATTGATGAAGTACTATGATTTTATGATGATTCCCCCATGAACCCATGTAATCTCCATGGTTTCAAGTTATGAGCATATGATGTGGGATTTTGATTATAAATGAAGAATTTTATGAAATTAAGCATGTATTGCTAGCTTTACATGAATTTATAATGAAATTCATATCTAACCCGTGTTTTTTAAATGTTGATGATTGAAAGTGGGTTTTGAACCTTGAAAGGTAAATTATGGAATTATGCATATTCTTATGAAATATATGCAAATGTTTTAAGGATGCTTTGAGAGTAAAGTCTTAATGATGATGATCATTATTGAAAGGATTTTCTCATATACACATAAAAGCAAGATGTGAAAGGTTTTCTCATTTAATTGAAACAAAGATTAAGAGCTACCCAAATGAACATAGCTTGGATTGGTTATTGAAAGATATCTTTGCATGGATGACGACTTAGCTTGGATTGGCTAGATGGCGTGCCTTTCCATGGATAATAAGAATAAGAAGAAATGACTATTTCTGTGGGATTTATGCTTAGCATTGACAGGATATTGAGATGAAGTCTCCCATCAGTAGAGGCCAGGTTTCTAGAAGCAATTTCTCTATCCCTTACATATGTGCCCTTATAGGATGATTGTATAGATAGACATTATCTAGTGGATCCATTTTGGTTTAGATTTATGGTCCTTACCTTGGCAAGTAGGACAACCCTTTTCGGTGTGGGAGACACCGGGGGATCATGTTATAGCTCACATGGTCTCTATATTTGTTAAGGCTAATCTCCCACATTAATAATGAACTAAGGTTATTTCTAAAAGTATCTCATATGTGTTTAAAGGCTTTATATGATGTTAGCTTGCATTGACTATGGTTTTATGACTTGTGTTTTCTAACTCTCTTATATCATGTTTTAGCTTGGTCAATTGCATGTCATGAAATGAAATGTCCATTTTTAGCATGATTTAAATGTTTTATGCATATCTATCATAATTGGTACATTTTTTTGTACTAACGCATACTCTTGCCTACATTCCCCAAATGTAGGGTCCGACAGTCAGATTTCTCAGTTTCGTGGCTAGTGGTTGATTTCAAAATTTCTGAGCTTTGGTGAGTCCTCATGCTTCGAGGATGGATTTTCATTGTTCCACTTTATTTCATGTATTTCACTTTTGGACATGATGTATGGGCTAGTGTAATAATGACCCAAATGGCTATTTTAGAAATTTTCAAAAAAATTACTATTTCACCCTTCCCGATAGTTGCCTAAGTCATTTCTGATCAAGTTGGTGAAGTTGGTTTGAGAATTTTAAACTATTCGATAACTACGGTTACTTAATTGATAGATATTTATTAAATAATTAAGTTATTTAGTTGATAATAATGGGTCAAGCCTGAAATTTATTTAAGACTCTATACTACTTGACTCATATTTAATAAAATAAATTAATAGGGTTTAACAACTATAGATCCTAGCTTTAAGAGGAAATAAAAGCAAGGAAACTGGCGGCCTCGCTAACCAATGTAAACGACCGCCAGTGCAGGTATGCATTCAAGAAACTCAAATTCTTGTATATGTAAAATTAATGATTTAGTTTATGGGCAGGGTATAATATTATATATTTATGTGTTGATGGAAATAATGTAAAGGAAAAAATGTATATGCTTTGCAACATGTGGTCATGTGGTCAGAATGTATTATGGATAGTTGAAGTTATGGTTAATAATAACGTACTGATTTTAGGATAGTTATAGGCCAATAATTGGATATTTAATTATTGGGGAATAAATTCTAGGAATATAACTTGTATCAATCTGTACCGTTCTGGATTGGTTTTTCCGTGAACAAAATCGCTATGTTCATAAATTTGGATTTCTAGCGTTTCTCAAATTCCTTCTTATAATTATCACATATGATTCAAGTTTTGATATATTGATATAGGTAATTAAATATTACATGTATTATACTTTGTGAATAACTTTAGACTTATGATATTCGGAGAAATTAAAACTTAACCCTAGACTTGAAATTTGGAAAATATGAGAGTTGACATGTTAATTGGCATCACAGTTAGGAACTTGATTATACATTTGAGTGAGTTTTTTAGTCCAGACTAGACACATAGTAATGGGTGTTGTTAGTTTTGAAAGCTTATTGTGGGTATTTATTTGAGTAGATTGCAGCGATTTCGAAGCCCAATGAAAGGGAAAAACTTAAGTCCCGAAGTGATTGTTCAATTATTTGAGGCAAGTGGATTTCTAAACCCTTGTTAAGTGTATGGAATTCGTGTATTTCCTTGTAATTTGTGTTTGGGAGTAATGCGAATTGGTGATGGGTTGACTTGTCCATGTTGAATAATTCTAATGATGGAAAAAGGGTAATAAAACGGTAATGTGATTAATTGTTGGTGTGTGATGTTTGAGAATGATTTGAAGGCTTATTGCTTAATTGTCGATGTTGCACCACGGTTGCATTGTTGTGAATTGTGCCTTGTTACGAAATGTCATCTCCTCATTATTTGTGTGAACATGTCATTTGCATTGGTTCTGAGGCATGGTTGTGATAAGTGTTATGTGATAAGAGCATGTACCGTTTCGAGGGACGTATAGCGCGTCACGATGGAACTATATATCTAGGGACGTATCATCCGCCACTATGGATACTATTATCGAGGGACGTGTTGCATGCCGCGACGGATGAATGGATAGATATGTCCCCCATGGGTCCCGGACCGAGAGATAGCGGGTGTGTATCACTAGGTCAGACATGCATCACTATACTTGGCATTACATTGCACATCTTTATCATTAGTGAGCTTGATATTGTGTTTTGTTGATCTTGTGAGTGCCTTTCTGTTGACCTTTGATTGATGAATGTTGCGCCCCGTTTTTCGCAAAACGAGTTTTTCCTTTCGGATGCACGACCTAACAACTCTTTTGGAGCTTTGGAGGGATTGAAGAGTCGCCACCTAACGAATTAAGGTGCGTTAGGGCACCTATCTAACCTAAACTAAATCTAACTAAGGTCAACGAACCAGAGATCAGGGTAAGAGTTCAAATTACCTCGAGGGGAAGGTGATAGGCATCCCTCGAGGTCCACAAATGTGGGTCCCGGCCGTATCTCATGCAATATGTGGGGGTTACAAATAGCAAATTATGGTCACTTCATTTTATTATTTATTTAATTAGCATGGTTACTAAATAATAAATAATATTAAACAATTAAAGCTATTTTATTTATTTAATTAATTAATTAAGCATGCGAAAACTAGATGATTACAATATTAAACAATTAAGGGTACTTTAGTTACTTTAATTAATTAGTTGGCATGCGAGACTAAGTAATAATACAATAAATATTACACAATAAATAAAGAGATGAGCGTGGGGGTAGAAATTACACAAATAGATAAGCAAAACAATTTTTATTTTATTTAAGCTACCCCAAATAATTATAATTATAAACACATAAAGGGACAAAAGGACAGGGAGACTCTGAAGGACTTTAGGATCAGCACTCGACTTTTCTTTATTTCGATCGGTTTCTCGTATGGACGGACAAAATCAAAGTTTGTCATTTAGACCGAGTCGATGTCATCATCTCCATAGGGCCTAAACTACCCCTACCCCACCACCGCATGCTTTCGTCTCTAAAAGGTGCCTAGCGTCCCCGCTTAAGGTCCAAGAGGCATTGGACTACTATTAGGATAGATTTAGACAAAAGAAAACTCCTAATAGGCCCGCCTAGACACCAAGTCAAACAAATAAGACCTTCATTTAGCATGTAAAATCTCAAGTTGGCCTCTAGATTTTATTAAATATGCTTTCAAACACACATAAAGTGAAAGGTTTTATGCTAGGCGTGTGGCATACAAACAAATAATATAATAATGTAGTTAATTTAGAGGACAAGAAATATTACAAGTTGGGAAAAGCATATTAGACTGATTTAATTAGTAATTAATTTAAAATGGGCACTTTATAATGATGCAAAAGGGAAAAAGTAATTGAAAGTAATAGCAAATTACTAATGCTGAAATTTAAAGGGCAACAGTTTATTATATGCTTGAAACGATCAGTAGCTTATTGGGTTGAAGAGTAAATGATTACGATGCAGAATTGACTATGTTGAGCAAATTAGTATGCATAGAGGGCAATATTGATTTTATCATATAAGTGTTAGAACTTAATGTATCACAAAAAAAAAGTAGCACCCATAAAAATGTAGTTTAGTGATTTTACATACTGAAAATTAGTTAATCTATTCTAAGCGGCCACAAACATAAATGATATAGCGGAACAACGTATCACAGCATGTTATTTAGTTACTCAATATGCTGAAATTATTAGAACCTACAGACATGCTATCTAAATGATCATGCTGAAATTATTATCAAAACTAAAGTACTCTCTATATAAAGATACAATAATATTTAGAAACCTATAGGCATGATTTCTAAGTGTGAAAATTAAAAGTATTAAAGCTCTTATAGGCATGATTTCTAAACCCCAATTAATACATAAAAATAAAACTAATCTTCCATAGCGTGATTTTAAAATGCGAACACATTGCAACATTCCGATTCTTTAGGTGCAAACATGCTGAAAGTAAGACATTTGAGAAAACCTATAGGCATGAACTCTACAGTCATTAAAATTATTTGATTAGCTTACATGCTGAAAATTATTATCAAACATAGACACAACTTCTAAATAAGATTTAATACTATTCATAAACCTATAGGCGTGGAATCCTACTTTGTTTATAAGCATTAATTACTTCCCAACTGACGGATTAAGATATACAAAGGAAACATACAAAAATTATTATTTTACTATTATTACTATTATATACAAGATCATTATTATTTTTTTCTTTATTTTATTAGAAATAATGAGGAATGAATAACAAACTCCTATAGGCATACTTTCTATGTGAATTGATATGGAAATTAATTAAGCCCTCGCATTAACAGAGGGTAATTAAGACAGACACAGTTCAAAATCTATCATTCTCAGATTCATTAGCGTGCTAAAAATATAAAACACATAAAAATTAAGATCTAGGAAATTAACATTTACTAAAGTTGGCTAACTCTTACTGATTCGAGATAGTTGATTAATAAACTAACAAGACGAACAAATAGTTGATTTTAAATGGATTATTTAAACAATTTCGACATATTGCATATTCTAAAGATTTTAGTAATAAGCAGATTATTTGTAACAATCACACATAACAAAATAAACAAAGAAAACATTTAGCACGTATATCCCTTCCCCCTAGACGATCCCCAAGTTATTTCATATATATATATACTAGAGAGTTATACAAAATATTACAAACCGAATAAAACAAATAGTAACGACATAATATAATCCAAAATAAACTATTAAACAGAAATAAGTTATGTCCGATATCCTGCCTTAAGCGACTTTTCATTCTTGAACTTGAGTTCAAAACCTGTTAAACAGAATAATACCAAAACACAAGATCATAGCATAATAGTAATAAATATTAACAACAAACACACGAGTTTCAAACGAATCCTAGCATATATAAGAACACACATTAACAAGGAAGGAATAAGGAGATTA
>JAJOOH010014141.1:0-13861 GCA_029582605.1 Solanum gracilifrons | reverse complement strand
ATACAGACATTGATGTTGAGACAGATGATGTGTAATACTATGATGTGGTCGTGATATGGTTGTGATTGAGACAGATGATGTGTAATACTATGATGTGGTCGTGATATGGTTGTGAGTGAGACAGATGATATGTAATACTATGATGTGATCGTGGTATGATTGTGATTGATGACATGTGCATATTCATTATTCATACCATGTGTGAACTATCTGTTGTATGAGTTCTGAGACACTGATATGAGGATGGATGGATATGAGACACAGTTGAGACTAGCTCCGGCTAGAGTTATATATGAGATGGACTAGCTCCGGCTAGCGATTTGGATGCCGATGGGATCTGGTTCCGGCGGTGATACATGGTCCATGTGTGGCACCCATGGGTTCTGATTTGAGTATTCAGCGCGGTCTGATTACGTCAACAGATGTGTATCTTAGGACAGACATGCATCACGACTACATGATATCATTATTGCATTTGCATCGCATTTGACTTCATCTTTGTTTGTGGTGTGTGGATTTTACCTACTTGCCCCTCTTCATGTGATATATGATCTATTTGCTCTTATATGAGGATATGAGGTTGATGTTGAGATACTGTTGGATATATCTGTTGATTATGAGTTGTGTAGTATAGGTTGTTGGTTCGCTGTTAGAATGAAGCTTCAGTGGTTCGGTTGGGATTGAAAGGAGTTGTTTGTAGCTGCTAGTTTTGCTTAGTTTAGTGTTACTTGCGAGTACCTGTTGCTTTTGGTACTCACCCTTGCTTCTACACAGTTGTGTAGGTTGACAGCTCTATCAGATCCGGCTTATTACTCATCTTCAGATTAGAGCTTCCAGACTTACTTGAGAAGTAGCGGTTCATTCCAGACATGCCCTCAAGTTATCTATATTTACTGTTCTGTTCCATTCTAGAACTTTACTATGAGACTTGTATATTTTATTCAGATTATGTATTAGAGGTTTGTACATGTGACAACCAATTCTGGGGTTATGTTGAGTTTATTTAAAGACTTCCGCTTATCTTTCTATCTTATTCTTGTTTTATAAATTCTGTATCGTCGGGTTTTTGGGTGTTAGGCTGACGTGTCCGGTGGGATTTGGGCACGTGCCATCACATCTGGTTTTGGGGTGTGTCAGTATGCATGTGCAAATTGAGTTATTATTTTAATGAAAAACATAGATAACTATTATTTACATATTAGATTTAAATGTTTCAATACAAAAAGTTGAATAGTAAAAACAATTGATAGAAAATTACCTAATAAAAAATAAAGAGAAGAAAATAATAAAAGAGATTAAAAGGTATCCTAGAATTAGCAACGATTAAGCTATTACCATAGATAAATTACTGTTGAAAATCATTTTTAATGTAGTGTATGTTCCGCTCCTTGATTAAACTAATAAACTATTCAATTTTTTTTTACTTGTGCAAGTCTATTCGATTAAAAAAAAATCTTCCAATAATAGCCTTATTTGAATTATCCTTTTTCGATCCATATCAACATTTCGTATAGAAGAATATGATGAAATAGGGGTTGAACACCTATTTGTAAAAGTAATCTGTTAATGAAGCATACCTCCAAAACTGTCTGGGATCTCCATAAGCTTATAACATTCACCATAGAAGTCTACCTGAAGCTTGTCTTCTCCAGTCAATTCTTCAACATATTCCTTAATATTGAAGATCGACTCTTTAAGCTGAGGGCCGTGCCATACTTTGATAAGCTCTAATGACGCAATATCTCCAAAACTGTCTGGGATGTCCATAAGCTTATAACATTCACGTATATGTAGTTTCTCGAGCAAGGGAAAGGATTTCTCTGCATCAACCTGCCATTCAGAAAATTCCACACTATCCAATTTTAGATATTTGAGATTCTGGAAGGTGACATCTTCCATGTTCCATTCTTTCCCCTCATTGATGATTGTGCATTTTAGAATTAGTTCTTGAAGGTTGGGTAGTCTAGCAATTCTTGAAAGTGTATCGTATGTCAGAGCAAGCCCTAGCAACTTCATTTTCTTCAAGCTCGAAGGGAAGCCGTGTGTATATTCATTGAATGAATCCAAAGATAAAGAGAGTTGTTCAAGTTCGTTAAGGACATCCAATCTTGGAAAACTAATCTTCTCTGCTGAACAATCTTCTAGTTGTCTGATACAGACTTCAAGGTTTTGAAGCTTAGGAAACCTTTTGAGAATAATATCCTCCGTGTCTTCTAAACCGGGAAGGTAGAGCTCAGATAATGTTCTCAAATTTTCTAACCTTGAGTCCTCGTCTAACGCAGTTGGATCAAAGAGAGAACAACACTTCATCCGCACATCTCGTAGCTTTGCAAGACTCCAAAACCAAGGCGATAATATCATGCATGATCCCTCCCGGTTTTCGACCACCAGAGTTTCTAGATTGCAGAGGTTTGAAAATGACGGAGGGAGAGTGTTAGCCTGAGTTTGAATGATTAAGTACTTCAAATGAATGAGCATACCAATTTCATTTAGCAAAGAATATGTCAATGTTATGCCCTTCAAATCCAAACTTTTGAGAAGCCTCAAGTGTTTTAGGTGACTCTTGTGGAGATGACAATGCTTAAACCCATAAATCACCTTCAGAGTGAGGAGGTGTTTAACATAAGGATTCTCCTTTTCTTGATTAAGCAGCACAAAAGGATTCTCCTTTTCTCGATTAAACAGCACAAAAGGATTCTTCTTTTCTCGAATAAGCAGAAAAACTTTTTCACAACGAATGGTAATTCCTCGTGCCATCATACCAGAAGAAGACGAAGCGTTTGAACATCCTATGAAGTCAAACAACTTTTCCTTTCTAGATTTTATATAACAAAAGTCATGCACAAGATCATGAATTTTGCAAATAGAATTATCGAAAGGTATTACCAAGCTACTTGAAATTAACTCATCCACTACTTCTTCTGCACTTCTCATCTCAATCTGATGCACAAATCCTTGAGAAATCCACAAATCTTTCAACTCAGAGATCCTTATATTTTTGTCTTTTGGATAACGTGCAAGGCAAACAAAACACGGCTTTACGTGATCGGACAAATGGTCATAACTTAATTGTATAACCTTCACCACTTCCTCTTCATCCTTAAAAATAAAGGAACTCAAATTATTCAGAACTTCAAGCCACAAAGCCTCTTTCTTTTCCTTCCGTGAAATGACTCCACTGATTAGATCAAGTACTAAAGGAAGCCCATCGCACTTTCGAGCTATCTTTTCTCCAACAACCTTTAGTTCATCAGGGCAACGTTCTTCTCCGAATACCCTTTTCTCTAATAACTCCCAACTTTCTTCTGGTCTTAGCAATCGAAGATAAAGAGGATCACTGTGGCATTTTCCATGCAAAGCCACTTCCTTTTTTCGACTTGTTAAAATCACTCTGCTTCCTTTCCGTAATTCAGGAAAAGGTCTTGTTAGCTCATCCAATGTTGCAGTATCCCACATGTCATCCAAGACAATAAGGTACCGTTTTCCAAATAGTTGTTTTCGCAGCTTATCAGCAACGTCATCATCCATGTGATGATCCTCATTGAATTGTTCTTTCAAACCAATAACTTGATTGAAAATTTTCTGCAACAACTTTTTCTCATTACGTTCCTGGTCGACTGTGCACCAAGCACAAACATCGAAATGATCAACAATGGACTTATCATTATCTCAGCTGGTCCGCTGGTGAGTTTCCTAATTATCCACTCTGTCTCCTCCTCAAAACCTATGATTATTTTACCAACTGTAATTGATGAGTTTCTTTCAACCGGCTTGTTGGGAGCATTTGCACCTCTTTTGGGGATCTTCTCTTGCATCTCTTTTTTGACAAGCTTGATCTTTTCTATGGTATCAGGAAGTATGAAGATAAGGTGCAATAGACCATGATCTCGGGCAAGAATTGAGTTAATGGCATGTTGCGCCTCATATGCCACATCTAGAACACGAGTCCAAAGATCTCTATGCAACTCTTGCTCAACATACCCGAAGAACGATCTTATGATTTCCAGGTCTTCTTTCACCTGCTTAATTTCTTTTTTTATCAAAGCAACTGAAGAAGCATTGGAATTGACCAAGTCTTTTAAGTTTGTGAGTAGAAGAGTCATGAAGAGCGGTCCATCACTCATGGGGAAGCGAAGCTGAGACGAGTCTGCACGGGCTTTTAAGAAATCATTCTTGAGATCTTCCTTGAGGAGTTCGATATTTTCCAGCAAGTTTAGATTTGCATCACTTGCTTCATTCATATTCTCTTCTAAGTTGCGAACAAGAACGAATACCTGCTTGGTAAGTTCTCTAACACGTGCCAAGAGAACAAACAATTTGTCATGACGAATAACGTCCTTGAGCACATCAGTAAGAATAATCAATAGGAACTCTATCATGACATGAATGTTACACGTAGAAGCGCTAGGAGTACCAGCATTAACCATGTGCTCTTGTAGATGAATCAGAGATACTCTAAGAATGTCCGGAGAGGCTTCTACGAGCTGCTTGATGAAACGTTCAACTTCTTCTAACTTTGAACCTTTCAAATTTGTACAACATATGTGCATAACCTCCAGTTCAACAGGAATAACCTCCACAAGTAGATTAGCTAGCTTGGAATTAACTAGAGAGACATCCGATTCATCGAATTTGTCCAGTTGACAATTCAAAAGAGTAAAACAGAAGTTTACTACTCTCAGAGCCATAAGTTGAAGATGAGGTAAGACATATTCGATTGTTTCATACTCAACGCAACCATTTACTTTCAACCTATGGAAATCTCTTAAATTGCCAAATACATTCTGAAGAAGCTCACATTGAGTCATTGATGGGAAAATAGATTCAGAACAACACTCGAGTAGACATTGGAGATACACGAGGATGGCATCTAAAAGTTCAACCAAACGATCCTCGGTCATGGTTACACGATTTGGTTCAACATAGCAATGTGAGTTAATATAACTTTTGATATTCTCCAAGAGGTCATGATTCTTTATATTAACCAGCATGTCTTCTCCACTTGGATGAAACAGTGACTGAACCAAATCATGAATCTTATTTGATATGCAGGACATTTCGTCATTACAGCTTTCCAAAAAGAAAGAGTAATAAAGATGACAAAATGCGGACACAAACGTCAGCTTCAATGTCAACTCTTTAATTTGACACCAGTCAAAAGAAATTCGAACACGCACACAGTTTAGCCTCTTTATGAAATCTAGAAGATTGACAATGTCCTCACGAAGTACAACGGATGACACCTGCCAAAAGAGCAAATGTTGTTTCAAATTATGTTAATACATAGATGGTGATAATTTAGATAGAAAAAGGGAACGACTAATATAGTTGAGGGGTGATACTCGCGAAAATGTGATAGCTCTAAATTTTACAACAAGCAACTGTCACAAGTGCAGAGGACTTTCTCCAGAATAGCCTAATAGAGAAGCCAAATGTTTGTCCTGTTACACCTCAAATCTTAAACCAAAAAATGACAGCCTGGTGCACTAAGCTCTCTCATTGTTTACGCGCTATCTCTCTAAACAAAAGCTCTTACTTTCCTAGTTCTTAATCCCTTACATTTATCAACTATAGCAGATGATTTAGTACATAGAGTTTAACTTATACCAGAAAGATTAAATCATCGATTCTTATAGGTTAGAAAGATTATATTCACCATCTAAGTTACACAAAGAAACAAACATACTTACAGGAATATGTAATTATGTGAATGAAAAAAATAATTAAATTTTGTATGACATACCAATGATTTGTTATCTTCCCCTTTTGTTTGCCCTTCATTTTCTTTTCCTCTTTCCATTCTCACTAATCAAGCTAAAGTAGTTAAAAAAAATCCTTCCTTTCAACTTCTGAAGAGAAACAATTTACATCAAACTAAGAATGAAGGAAAAGATAAGCCCACAAAGTAGGATCTAGAGCGTATGCAAACCTTACCCCTACCTCAAAGGTACATAAATTGTTACTGATAGATCCTCGGCTCAAGAAAAACAATCTTAAGCATGCAATCCCAAAAAGGAAGTAATGATGATACAAGAAATAACAAACAATAATAACAAAAATAGCAGATAGTTTCTAATTTTTACTCTTACATTACAACAAGCAACTGTTACAAGTGCAGAGGACTTTCTCTTCGATAGAACTAATTATTTTTCACTATAATTGAAAAGTTGAAGTCTTTGGGCCCTTCAAAAATATATATTTTACATGTACATTTCTTTTGTTACTTCTAATTATATTTTTTTATTTGTTTAATTTTATATTGGATAATAAATACATAGGGTAAAATAAGCAAATCATGTATTAGTATTGACATTGTTTAAAGTGCATTAAGCATGTTTTAGTCCTAAAATGCAAATATTCATTTACTTTGAAATTAAAAATGTTTTCCCCTTGTTATTACATAATTTTATTTTATATTGAAAAATTATAGGATTTTTTTTCTTTTACTTTTATGATACAATAAAACTAAATGAAGCATTTTCATCTAAAAAAAGACTAAAATATTTTCTCCATGTTGAATTCTTAAGTAGAGTACTACTTACTCATGAAAATATGAGTAAATATGGGTAACCTAGTATTTTACCCAACCCATTTCTTACCCAATCCATTTTTACCTATATCAAATATGGGTGGGTTGAATTATTACCCATTTTATGTTGACCCATTTTCAACCAGCCCAAATTTTACCCAATCCGCCCATTTGTTACCCCTATTCTTAAGCCATTCCATTCCATACATGTTGTACTTAGGCCACCAAGGCTCGATTCTCATGATCTAATACAAGGTCTGATTATATTCTTGCCCTTACATTTATCAACTATGGCAGATGATTTAGTACATCGAGTTTAACTTATACCACAAAGATTAAATCATAGATTCTTATAGCTCATAAAGATTATATTCACCATCTAAGTTACACAAAGCAACAAACATACTTACAAGAAATATTAATTATGTGAATGAAAAAAATAATTAAATTTTGTATGACATACCAATGATTTGTTATCTTCCCCTTTTGTTTGCACTTCATTTTCTTTTCCTCTTTCCATTCTCACTAATCAAGCCAAAGTAGTTAAAAAAAAATCCTTCCTTTCAACTTCTCAAGAGAAACAATTTACATCAAACTAAGAAAGAAGGAAAATCAAAGTGTAATTAGATCCTTTTCTTTTCCAGTTGAGAGTTGTAAAGATCTTAAAGATAACCCCACTAATAATGTATCACTAGGTGGGGTTCCTATGTTCCTTTGCCTTTTAAGAATATATTTTTCGGAAAAGGGTAAAAAATGTTCTTAAACTATGTGAAATGAACAAAAATATCCTTTATTTATAGTTTGGCTCAAAAATGTCCTTGCCATCAATTTTCATCACATATATAACATCATAGTATATCCATCTTTAATTTTCATTTATATAACGATAAAAAATAATTATAATAAAATAAGAATTTAAAAAAAAAAAAAATTGAAGTAGGATAAACATTCACGAATTTTTAAAAATATTATTAGAAAAAATATGTGTTAAGAAGAAAATAAATAATATATTTAGTTGGAAGGGCATTTTTGACCCATTAAATAACAATAAGAGTGTTTATGGACGAAAGTAATGAGGCAAGGGTATTTTTGGACCAAATTATAAACAGATGACATTTTTGTTCATTTTACATAGTTTAAGGGAACTTGTTTCTCCTGCTTTCATTTGAAAAGTCATTTCCTTATTTTTATAAATTAAAAACTCATTTTTCTAAAGAAAAAAATTGATTGATCAATTTTTTTTAAAAAAATATATATATTTCAAAAAATTGTGTATGAGAAGTGGTTGGAGGAATTGAGGATTGGAGTATTATTGGTACTAGAAAGAAGAAATAATTAGACATTGAGAATTGAACAATATAAAAAGACAATTCACAAGACTACTTTAGACTAAAGTCATCTTTTTATATTTTCGTTTTAGTCTCGTGGTCAAAAAGTTACACTGCATTATCATCCTATATCGTTCGATCAAGGGAAAAAGACATAAAATACCCCTATAATTGCATGAAAAGTCATTTTCTTGTCATACCGGTTTTATTTGTGTGCTTTATATTAAGCACCATAACCTATGGATCAATGGCAACAATGGGGTACTTAATGTATGGACAAAATTTAATGTCACAAATAACATTAAATCTCCCTATCGGGAAAATTAGTTTGAAAATTGCGATATATACGACTCTCGTTAATCCAATAACAAAGTATGCTCTTGTCGTCTCTCAAATTGCAACGGCTATTGAAGATAAATTACCTTTACGAAAGAGTAAATTTATCATAAGCTACTTCATCAGAACATTTTTTGTGATCAGCACTGTCATTGTGGCATTAACTGTTCCATTCTTTGGATATGTCATGACATTTACAGGCGCGCTTTTGGGCGTTACCGTGTCGATATTTTTACCATGCCTATGCTACCTGAAGATCAAGAAGCCTTCATATTTGGAAGTTATGTTTATGTAACACCCCAGAGAATTTTTCGAACTAAGACTCGAGCCGTCCTTCATGTGGAGTGAGATTTTACCGAGGAATAAAATTTCTTGAGTGTTAAGTTAATGTCCTTAGATGTAGCACATTGAGTTCCAAGAAGAGTTGAATTGGAAATAGCCATTTTGGAAAGAATCTGGAAAAATTTGGCTAAGTATGGAAAAAAGGTGAGTTTTTGGTCAACTTTGAGCAGTCGTAATTCCTAGATCAGAATGATTTAGGCGAATTTCCAGTGATTTCTGGAAAGCCCTTGGAATGATCTTTCCAACGCCGCCGATTTTGCTTGATTCCGAGTTCGTATGAGTGAGTTATGCCCTTTGGAAGTTGAGCTGTTGGCACAGTCGCACAGGGCAGTTTGTTTAGTTCGAAAATTTTAAGGGTATTTTGGTCTTTTCCCTAATCATTTCTTTGGGTTATATTGAGGTGTTAGACTGATGTTTGGATTATTTTTGTCCCATTTTAAAGAGTGAGAGTAAGAGTGAGAGTTAGGGCTTGGAAGATAAGAGAGAAAGAAGAGGAGAAGAAGAGGAGAAAGGGAAGATCAAGCAAGGAGATCATCGTGGATTTCGTCGGGGGTGATCCCTATCAAGGTATGTGAGTTCTTAGTGATGGGTTGATTCTTTCCCCCACACACCAAACTCGTTTTATTTTTGAGAAAAGATTGGTCATGTTGTTGAAGTTGTTGGGTTGTGTTGTTGGTGTTGTTGGTTTGTGTTGTTGAGGTTGTTGATTGTGTTGTTGGAAGTTCTTGTTGGTTTAGTACATGATTTGATTGTGTTTTTGAGTTGAATCTCTTGTTTGTTGAGGGATTTTATGATCCTTAGTGTTGGAGTTGAAACCCTTGAAATTAGGGTGGTTTAGAGATGGAGAAACAAGAGAGGAAAGTTGAATTTCGGGAAAAAAGGGGCTGGGGAGTCGCGCCAGCCAGCGCGCCCCAGCAGGGGCTCTGAAGTTACCCCTATGAGGTGCCGCGCCTAGCAGTGCTCCCCAGCAGATCCTCTGAGCTCCAAGGTCTGGCGCCCCGCGCCTTGCAGAGCTCCAAGGACGCAAAGTTTTTCCCATTCCTTCCCCACTTCCTCATGCATGTTCCTAGGTATTATACCTATGTTTCCTAGTTGTTTCCGACACTCCAAAGTACGTCTAAACATCAAGAATCCCTCCATAACATGTGATCAAACACCTTGAATTCATAATTCCAATTCATTTGAAGTTAGTTTCAAAGTCAAGTGAAGTTAGTTTCCAAGTCAAGTGAAGTCAAGCTTAGAAGCAAGTAAGTCAAAACAAGTCTTTAAGGTTTTCCAAGAGTCTTCATTGAACGTTTTAACTTTTTTTTAAGGCTCAAGTTCCAAGTTAAGTATAGAGCTCCAAGTTAAGTAAAGAGTATCGAGTTTCAAGTCAAGTCAAGAGTTTTCAGTTAAGTCAAGAGTTTCGAGTTAAGTCAAGAGTCAAGAGTCAAGAGTCAAGTGCATTTCTCAAAAGTTATTAGGGAACTAAGTATTCCCAAAGAAGTTTATAAATGTTTTCACATTTAAAAAAAATGAGAGGAAACTGAGATTTCCAAAAGAGTTTTGAGAAGTTTGAGTACTATCTCTTTTTGAGAAAAGATGAGTTTTTGCGAAAGAGTTTCTAAAGCATGATTAGTATGACAAATCGAGTATGTCATCAATGTTTAAACAATATGGTCTCTAGATATACCATCAATGTTTAAGCAGTATGAATATCCCGAGTCATCAATGATCATATTAAAATATGGTTTTGAGATGTTCTTTTTAGAAAGAGTTTTCAAGAGCCTTTGGGCTAAGCTTTGACTAATTATCTCAACTAAAGAAAGATGTGTTTAAAACACTAATGAGCTAAAGTATTTTGGGAGTAGTCTTGAGCACCGAATTGGGGACACGAGTTCATA
The DNA here is from genome assembly GCA_029582605.1 of Solanum gracilifrons. Lineage (NCBI taxonomy): Eukaryota > Viridiplantae > Streptophyta > Magnoliopsida > Solanales > Solanaceae > Solanum > Solanum gracilifrons. The sequence goes on along the minus strand of JAJOOH010014141.1, from coordinate 3,443 downwards.
TTAACTCAATTCTCCATAAGAGCCATGTAGCCAAACATGGGATTTCTCGGATCATACTTTTTAGATGATCACGAAAGTTAAGCTAGTGGATCCATTAAGCAAAAGTTAAAGTTAGCTTCCTATATCACGGCAAGGTATAGGATGGTCCTTGGGCAACGTGAGGTAAAACATTGTATCACTACTTAAGGATGTAGTGGTGGTTATCAAACTCCCATAGTAGAAAGAGCTTGGTTCCTCGAGAAGTTCTGCTTAGTGTGGATGAGGGTATGAAACTTCATTCATGCATTGTGTTTTATTAGGAAAATATAATTTTGGACTGGTTTAAGAGTCGCCACTTAATTTTTAAGAAAAATCAAGAAAACTATTCATTTCCACAAGACTAAAACATGAATCTAGTGAAAACTTGTAAAGGGGTTCGAGGCTCTTATTAATATTCTAGGAAGGTTTTAAAAGCACCTAGAATATCCACTATTGTGGTTATTCGACAATTAATTATGTGGCTAAATTCGTTTGACTTAATTTGAACTGAACAACTTTTATAGTTAGAACCGTCTTAAAAGGGAAAAGGGGGAATGCGGGAATACTATCTAAGTGAGATAATTTGCAACATTTATTCTTTAAGTTTTGTTAAACGATGACTGATTTAGTTAAGTTGTAAAATCAAAATGGGCGTCTTTCGGGGATTTGAATTTTTTGACCTTAAGATTAGCGGCAAATATTAACAAGCACACAAACACAATAAAATAGAAAAGGGAAAGAGACTTGGGCCCAAGTTTGGTTTTTCTGTCCGCTTGGACCAACACTTGGGCCTAATTTCATTTTGGGCCAAAAGGCCCAATTCTCGCCACCTGTCCTAAATTCTAACAATATCATAGCAAATAAATGGGCTTAGGCCCAAAATAACAAAATACAATTTTGAATTAAGAGTGAGCCTTTGGCCCAATTTTTTTTTTATTTCTCTCGATCTTTTGCCTCTTTCAGCTTCGGGATCTGTTCGTCGATTTTTAGGGCTGGCTGACTTGGATAAAGATGGAATTTGAGCCTTTATGGCTCTCTTGAAATGTGAGGAAGGAAACAGGAGTCCAAGAAGACTCAGATGGTGACACATGCGACAGAATAAATAAAATGTAAGTAATATCTCAATGATTTAAATAATAATAAAAAAAAAAGTAAAATGAAGTGAGTACTACTGCCTAAATATCACCACAGGCACGAGACAATTATCAATTAATAATGGCAAAAACCAAGTAAAGCAGGCATGAGAGGATATCTACAGAAATACACTAATGCATAAAATGAAAATAAAGTTAAAAAAATAATTAAAAAAAGGGTGACCAGCCAACAACAACAATTCATAATAAACCAATTTAGAAAGCAATCATAGGGCAGCAAGGAATGAGCAAACAGAGAAAAAATAAATAAATAAATAAAGGAAGTTAACAATTCTTGTCAAGGTTCACAATAAAACAATACAATAACCTATTTCAAGATAAAATTGATTCTGAACTTCATTTGATAAGAAGATCATACTAATGAGGCACGAGATTAAGGCAACAAATTTAGAGAAAAAGAGGCTAAAGCCGAAATCTGTGAAGAACAAAGAAACAAGATCCCACACTTTATGAAACTTATCTATCTGAAACATGTTGATTCTAAATACGACTTTTAGTTGATAGGAAAATAACTCAAGCTACTATATTAGAACTAAACCCAAATAAATAAACATGTACTTAGATAAATACACTAGAGGTCAAAATAGACATGCTAAAGTCCTGCACTAAACAGAAGCAGCAAAAATGTTCATATACATTATGAGCATATTGGCAAGTAGTGATAACACTTCAACAATAAGGACGAAAAATTAGCAGGGCATAAGATCATTTTTCATAGAGTATTTAACGTAAAAGATAACATGCCGGACTAATGTGATAGATTCAGAGAGTGTTATCATCATACAAAATGAGTAACGAACGCAAAAATGGGAACCAACCCTTCGGAAATCGAGTATTTTACGCAGTAATAAAAACAGAACGGAAGAGAACAAGCAAAACATTTACGAAAAGGAGCTAAACAACACCCAAGTAACGGGATAGGGGATAAGATGAACAAATAGGAAGAATCAACCACAACAGAGAAAACTAGCTCAAACAGGAGAACAAATCATTCTTAAAAATAAGTGAATACATATACTAGTTCTAGAAAGGTTAAGATGAAGATAAAACTTAGGCTTGAAAACATATCACGTAAGATCAAGCTCACCAACAACAATGACTATTTCAGGATTTGACATTCATTGGAATCGTATGGAGAATGAAAGAAAAGGCTAGGAATGGTTTACCTTGTTGTGGGCAGCGAACGGGACGAAACGAGCCAACTACGAGGTCGATTCCACCACCAAAATGAGACTACAAGAAAATAGTAAAGAACGGCGAACTCAATACCAAACTGGAACTTAAGTGTCCTCTCTTTCACTTATCGATTTTGGGTTTATTTAGACTCCAAAAGAACCTCCCCCTTTTCTCTAATGATATTGCTTTTAATTTATAAGTGTCCACTAATAATCTTTTTTTTCTTTGCCCCCCTCCCTCTCTTAACAGTGAACAACAAGCCATTCATATAGAAGAGCAATTGGGTTCCTTTTTTTTAGGGGGAAAACGGACGAAAATTCGGGACAGATTTGAAATTCAAAACCCCCCAAATCTTTCACCATTTGGGATAAACACCTTTTCCCTCAATTTTTGTCCCATTCCGGAAGAGGAAATAAGGACAGACGCGTGGTGCAGGGGGGAAAAGGGGAAGACGACAAAAGGAGCAGCGTACTACATCGCTTCTGATTTGTGAACATTGCTGGCAAACTTGTGAACGTTGCTGTTCACGCCGCGTGAAGGAGAGGAAGATGCGTACGGGGTCGGTCAGTTGCTGCTTGCTGTACGTGTATGGGCCTGTTCTTGTTTTATTTTGGAATGGGTCGGTGTATGTATGGTAATGTATAGCTGGTGGGTTTCTTAAGAATTGGGCTGAAATATTATTGTTGTTGTCGGTTGTGTGGAGTGCTGGAAATGGGTTGATGTTGACCCAAAAATTGTCTTTTAATGGGATTGAAGAAAATGTTAGATTTTGGCTCAAATTGTAGCAAAATTAGTTAACAATTTAGCCGACAAATTAAAGAAGTAACCAAAAGAATTAATTTAGAAGATTCGGCTAGAATTCCTATAAGACAAATTAACATGATTAATTTATGAGCTCTTTAATCTTAACGAAATAAAATAATTAACTTAATCATAAACTAATCGATTTACATATAGACTTATCAATCCAAAATTTAACCATAATTCAAACTAGAACTAAATTAATAAAATATTTATTTTACCAAAGTAAAAATCTTTAATATGATTTTCAAACATTTGTAAAATATACTAATTACGTATATAATTATATGAAAT
>JAJOOH010014140.1:0-20381 GCA_029582605.1 Solanum gracilifrons | reverse complement strand
TATGTATGTAGAGGTGTGCGTTGGACAAGTATTTTGTAAATGAGCTTGACTCTTGTTCTATGATGTCATTTTGAAATGGTTTGCCCTTAGTCCCTATTCCCGTTAATTAATGTTGAATGTACTTTCGCGACCGATGAAGTGTGATGACAAGTTTGAGAGGCTTGTTTGGGGTTCCTTCGGGTTCCTCATTCGTCATGTCACGTCTAGGCCCTAGGCTTGGGTCGTGACAATAAGACAAACTTAAATCATTAGCAACAATTAGTGTGAATAAATACTATCATTATGCATCTCTTTCTGGACAACGACTAGTAGACTAATTTTAACTTGAGACTAAATCTAACTCTACCACGTAATTCCAAGAAAATTGCTATAAACTTAATTAGGTAGCAGATGAAATATGCAGCCATAAGTAATATATGTACGTAATTCATATAACCAAGAAGTGAGGTTTTTTTTTTTTTTTTTATGAACTAGAGAGAGAGCAAATTTCATATCCAATTCTACCCTTGACTCAAAAGAAAAACTAAGTCACAAGTAACTATATTTTAATCAAGAAAACCTATGCTTAAACAGTAGAATTAAGAAACAAACCTATTAAGATCTACACATCAAACCAACAGTACTCCAGTGAACACAAGATTTAAGATCGATAAGCAAATAACATTATGATTTAGCTAAACAAACAAACTAAGAAACTTTCGAGAACATACAAAATATTCGCTTATATTACTTATCCGAACAAAATATAAGCAAATCTCAGTCACAAAAATTTAGGAGCAGCAAAACGAACACCTAAGGTCACACAGAAATAGAACTTGTAACGAAAAATGTTCAACCCATCTTAAAGTGGAATTCAACGACACAATATTATAAGTTTAAACTACTAAACAAGATATGACGATGAATGAATGTAAGGAGGCATAAAATTACCTTTCGTTGGGCAACCAACTGGGACAGGACGAGCTGAACAGAGACACATTTCTGCTGCCGAGACACGATTCCAAAGACTCTGAAGAACAAAACAAAAGCGAGCGAAAACGACCCCCTAGTCTATGTGATTTCGACTCTCTTTCCTTCCAACCTTTCCTCCAAAGAATCTCTTTTTCTAACTCTATGTCTTAGTCCAAAATTTTCCAACAAAAGTCCCTCTCTCTTTTCCAACGATTGTCTTTACCAAATTTTCCGAACCCAAAAATCTCTCTTTCAAAATAAAATAAAATAAAATTCTCGCCCCCTCTTTTCAACAGTGACTAAGAGGGAATATATAGGGGATTTTAGGGTTTCCCCATGGGGGGAAACGGATGAAGAAATTGAATTCAAAGGCCCCTTTCGAAATTCAAGATTCAAAATTCTTTCACCATTGAAGAGGAGACACCCTTTTCCTGAAATTTTGGCCATTTTCGGAAGAGGAAAGGATAGAAGGACGGTTGGGATCGATTCCTATGTCCTTGGCGAGCAATGTGGCTCGATCCACATTAATTAAATAAGATGAATTAATATAAATTAATTAATGAGCTTCTTAATTTTAACAAAACAAAATAATTACCTTAATAAACTAATTAACTCAAAATATAAGCTATTAATTAATTAAGCTAAATAACCAAATATTTAAATAAAACTAAAATCTTTTTGAGACAATTTTTGAATATTCGTAAAATATACTAATTAGACACATAATCATATAAAATATCATATTTATTATTTTATCATTTATAACAATGACAAAACTATTTAAAATGTCTTGAAAAAAATATTTTAAATCTTATAAAATGATTATTTCAAATCATTTAGAATTTAGGAAGCTCGATGATTAATTTATATTGTGGAGGTCCGAAATTGGGTGTCAACAACTGTCCCTCGTTTGACTTGAATTGATGAAAGAAATCCGAGGCAAATGAAATTGACTAATCCAATTTTGACCGACCACATCTCCATCTGTTAGAAAAGGGATTTGGTACGAACTTTAGGAATTATGGCCGAACCCGAAAATGGGTTTCCCACACATCTTAGGCTATATGGGAATTCATGTCACTTGTAGTTCGATACGCTTGATTTAACGCACGATTCTGAAAGAATTCACAAGTTATCCCGATATTGAATTATGAAGATACCAAAATGCTTGGGAATAAGATTTAAGAGTGAATGTCGGAATATAGCCGATTTTTCAACATTGAGCCCGCCTACATACCTTCAACTCAGAGAATTAGGCTGCTTGTAGTTCGACTTAATCGGTTGAAAAGGAAATCTATTATGCCAGATAACCTTTGGTTCAGGAAAAGTGACAAAATAAATCGAATATGCAAAGGAGGCTTGTAACCTCTTAGTCATGAGTGTGGCATGCTTCACACCCATAAATAAGAACTTACACAGATATAATTTCCGAGGCTCTTGGTGCATTGTCACTCAGATAAGAAAATTGCTTCTGGTAGAGACAAAAAATTTTCGGATGCGAAACTGAAGTCAATAAACCTAAAGAAAAACTCACATGCCTTTCGATAGGGGTGTGGTTTGAATGTGGTGGAAGTCGCTCCTTAGCTCGAGCCCTAAGAGTTTGGCACTCCTCTTTGGACTATGTCCCAGTTCGCTGTTAAGAAAAAGTTCCACGTTGTGCTGCATCCTTATTGATGTCGTCCGCACCTATGGTTTGACTTGAGAATTCATCTTCTTGGATGCTCTCGTCAAAGATTGAGATAAAACTCATTAGCATAAAAATGTAATTCAAATGGGGAGATGGTGTCTTTTACCGTGTGGACACTTAGTTGTTCCCTCAAATAATTGAAGTCAGTCTTCTTTCAATTTGACGTTGAACAAATGATGCTTATATCTCATATTTGCAATATAATTCTTCAATGCACTCTTCTTTTGATATGAAGTAATAAGAAATAGACTGATGTAATATGTTGATGGCCCTTTTGATGACGTTTTTGCATATGAGAATAATGATGATGATTTTCATTAGTAAGATGACGATATTCCATTGGTAGGATGATGTTGATCCGTTAGTAGGATAATACTGCTACATGATAGGATGATGATGTTGATGCTCCATTGATAAGATAATGATTCTCCATTGATAGGATAGTAATGATGCTCCCTCGATAGGATGATGATGATGTTCCATCGATAGGATAATGATGTTAATGCTCCATTGATAGAAAAATGATTCTTCATTGATTGGATGATAATGCTGATAGGATGATAATGCTACTCCATTGATAGGATGATGATGATCCATCGATAGGATGATGATGTCACTCCATCGATAGGATGATAATAATGCTCCATCGATAGGATGATGATGCTACTCCATCGATAGGATGATGATGATGCTCCATCGATAGGATGATGATGCTACTCTATCGATAGGATGATGATGATGCTCCGTCGATAGGATGATGATGTTACTTCTCGACAGAATGATGATGATGCTGAAGAAGATCTGTCGGTAGGATAATGTTGATCCATTGGTAGGATAATGATGTTGATCCATTGATAAGATAATGTTGATCAATTGGTAGGATGATGTCGATGATCCATTGATAAGATAATGTTGATCAATTGGTAGGATGATGTCGATGATCCATTGATAAGTAAATGTTGATCCATTGGTAGGACAAAGATAATGATAATCCGTCGGTAGGATGATACTGATCCATTGGTAGTATAATGATGATGATCTGTTGGTAGGATAATGTTGATGAAAATGAAGATCCGTCGGTAAGATAATGTTGATGAAAATGAAGATCCGTCGGTAAGATAATGTTGATCCATTGGTAGGATAATATTGATGATTCATTGGTAGGATAATGATGATAACATGATGATAATGTTGCTCCATCGATAGGATGATGATGTTGATGATACTCCATCGATAGGATGATAATGCTCCATAGATAAAATGATGATTAACAATGATCCACTGATAGGTTAATACTGATGAAGATCCATTGGTAGGATGGTGATAATAAAGATCCGTCTGGAGGATGATGATGAAGATCCGTCAATAGGGCAATGTTGATCCATTGGTAGGATAATGATAATGAAGCTCCGTCGGTAGGATGATAATATTCCATTGATAAAATAACGATGATGTCCCTCTGGGTGATGGTACTATCTCATTTGATAATACTCTAGGAATGTTCATTCGAGTGGTAAAGACAATGTCCCTCTGGGTAGTTCACATTACTGCGTCTGATATCGACGAAATTCATGAATATTCTTCAAACGTTCTTAATGCTAAAAAAAGGTAATTTCGTGTCATCGAAGATGCTTGTATATGTTGAGAGTGATGCTTTCACTTGTTCCTATGCTTGAAGATGTGAGTCATACTTTGCTAAGAATTTACACGAGGTGTTGTTGCTCGTATTCTGAACTCTTTCTTTTTCCTCGGAAAAACATCAATGACTTTCCTGCATCCACAGAAAAGTTGTCAATTTTGGAGAGCTCCTCGCCCCTTTTAACATCTCTATATTCGTTGAATGGAGAAATATGATGAACTTGAGGCAATCTTATAGACCTGCATCCACAGAAAAATTGTTAGTTTTTAAAACAAACTGATCTGTGTTGCCTTCTTCAATCGCTTCCTCCTTGTCTTGCTATCTTCAGTTGATCGCTCTGATCTCTTGCTTCTCGATAGACAAGGCAAAAGATTTTATGCAAAAATATTTGAAACATATAGATAAAATCTTTAAGAAAAAAGTTTTCAAAAGTTGTAATTGAAAAAGATGACTGTCAAGGTCATGTCACGTCAAGCTTAAATGAACGTCCCTAGTTCGAAACTTTGGTGTGTCCCATATCTTGTTCTGGAGAATTCAAGAATCTTTGAAGCATGGGAAATTTCTGGCATGGTTCTCCCGAAATCTTCTATAATCGGGAAGTTTCGTAGTTGACTCTGAAATCCAACGATGCGGGAGATTGTTGAAGTTGACTATGAACTTTAACGATGTCAGAGATCATTTGAAGTTAGTTTTAAACTTCTAACCATGCTCCAAATATTCAAAATTGACTACAAACTTCTAATGATGTTTGAAGAAATTTTTTAGGCCATCCTAAAAAATTTCGTCTAGTTAGATGTCTTGGAGTATCTCCAACTGTCGATATATGACTCGTAGAATTTTTGAGACCCTCTCAAAAATTCTGTCCCAGTTGCAACTCTCAATGTATAAAGATCTTCTTCTTGAGAATTTTTGAGTCCCTCTCAAAAATTTTGTCCCAGTTTCTATTGTAAAAGAGAATAGAAATCTTATGGGCGATAAGACCGAACCGTTGTGGTGCCTACGTATCCCGTTGAAGCAGGAATCAGGTCAAACGTAGTTCCCCCTCTCGAGGATTATCAGGAATAAGAAATTTAACAAAGAAATACGATTACAAGCAAATAAAGGCGATTACAAGGAAAAGATAGAAATCAAGTCTTTAAACATGGTATCTTTTAACGACATTTAACTAGATTGATAACTTGTGAGATCCAATGTTCATGCTCAACCATGTGATGTCATCAATCAAATGTATCGATGTGTTCTCCAAGTAAACTGACGAGTTCTCTTTCTTGCTTTTTTGTCAGATAGGCACCAACTTTGATATCTTAGAGGCGTTCTTCATTTTTCTGATTCACTATTCTGATCTCTTCTGAATTCGGCTTATCGTGACTTTCTAATTGTGTGAACTCTTCAACCAGGTGTTCGGGTACCCTGATCCTTTCATTGTAGTCTCCAAATTCCTTCGCATCTACCCCATTTTGTTCATTCAGCTTGTGACATGACATGATATTAACAGATTTGGAAATATTTTCACTGAAATCATAGACAAATTTTGTTAGATAAATATAAAGCAAGTAAAGAAAATTTTCGCAATAAGGGAAGTTTTCGTTTGAAATAATAAAATAAAACTTCTGCCATGACGATAAATAATTTTGCCCCTTTTTTTTTCTTCAAAATATTAGGAGGGAGATTAAAACATAGTGAGGCAAAAATAGAGTAAATGATGGGTCTCGAGCCTCATTCGAAACACCACCAAAAAATAACATATAAAATTGTCTATGTCTACCGAGACGAGCAAGGAATCAAGAGCGAAGTGGATGTCCAATTAGGCGTTTTCTCCTTAGACTCGATGTCTGGTATGACTGGTGTCTCGATTATCTCTTCAAGCACAATATCACCTTCTTTGAACCAATTTTCGATTCCTTCCCCTAGACCATTTTGCATTGGAAAAGACCAATATAAGTAAGGAAATGATTTTGGGAAAGCATGATCAATCTTCTGCTTGATCTGACCCTCTTTCGGCACTAAACCAAAAGCTTGATGAGGTGCCATGATCACAAATTTGGATTTCTCTTTTTTGGTTGGAGAGGCTACAACTTTCTCAAGCTTTTCAAGGTTGGCTGAGATTATAACTTTCTCCACATTCAGATCTTCTTCGATTTCAACCATATTAATAGTCACCCCTCTATGATTCAGCATGGGTTACTATTGACATTAGGAGTGGCAGTCTGAAGAGTGACGGCCTTTAATCTATCAAGTCCTGAATTTTATGCTTCAAGTTGATACAATCCTCAGTAATGTGCCCAGCATCTCCTGAATGGTAAGCACAATGAAGATCGGGTCTATAAAGCTTGGAGTTGACATTGATATTTTTTGGATCGATTGTCTGTATCAAGCCGGCTGAATGCAATCTATCAAAAAGTTATGTTCGGCTCTCTATCAAAGGAGTAAAGACTCGAAAAGGTTTCTTCTCAAGATTTCGGCGAGGAGGATAGCAATTATTTCCTGGATATGAAGGTACTTGACAATAGTTTGGAGTATTTTGGTGAGTTGGTGCATGCGTTTGGAAATTTGGGTATTGTGGAGCTCGATAACTAAGAGGGGTGTTTTGGTAGTTCAGAGATGGAGTTTGCTAACTTGATTGGATATTTGAACAATTAACTGATGGGGCTGGATAATATGGATGGGTATTTTGGTAATGTGGAGGTGGAGTTTGGTAAACAAGAGGTGGAATTTGGTAACTCGGTGGTGGAGTTTGGTAATTATGAGGTAGAATTTGGTAACTCGAGGATGGAGTTTGATAACCTGATTGGGTATACCAAGCTGGATATGAATTTTGTGGGGCTCGAGGATAATCTTTGTAAGATGAGGATTTTCTGAAATGTCTTTTTCCATCAGATGCGCAGGAAATAGAAAACATATTCTCTATTCTTTTTCAACAATCCTGAAGATTCGATTGAGGCAGCAACGTGAGAAATCTTTCCAGTTTAAATCCCATCTTCGATAGCCTCACCTACCTTGACTATCTCCGCAAATTTGGCTCCAACAAACCCGGGCAGCCTCTTTCCTCCACCTATACACATATTCACGATAGCTTTCAGTGGGTTTCTGCTTAACTCTCTCCAAAGAATAACGATCAGGAACGATCTCCACATTGTAGGCAAACCGTTCGACAAAATCCTTAGCTAGTGCATTCCAGCTAGACCATTGCATTATCTCATGAGAGGTAAGCCATTCCAACGCTTCTCCATTTAAACTTCGGCTAAAGAGCCGCATTAACAAGGCTTCATTCCCGCCAACTCATGCGAGTTGGTCACAATAAGCTCTTAGATGAGCCAATGGATTTCCGGTCCCTCCAAAAGTGTCGAACTTCGGCACTTTAAACCCTTCCGGGAGGTCCAGATTCGGATGGATGCACAGATCCTCATAGCTCAACCTATCGGCTTCAGGAATACAGTGCAACTCTTTCAAAGCTTTCCTGATCTCTTCTTTCATAATCAGCTTGATTGTCTCTTCCTTTGGCCTCCAGTCTCTCTCTTGTTCCTCATAGTGATCAAGCTCAGAACAATTGGCATAGGGCTCATTTGGGACTGGGATTTGAAAAGTGGTTTTTTGAGGTAGAGGTGGAGCAATGGAGGGGCTCTGGGCATTTTGAGGGGCTTGGTAGTTTTGGGGGAAAGTTTGTGGGTTGGTACCTTGAGGAGGAGGTGTCGCTTGGTAAGAGACGGAGGCCTGATGGGGATTTGGGGTTGTTGGGTCGATGATTGGGGGATTTTGAGCTGGGTTAGAGGGCGGGTTATGAACCTGTTCTGCGTTTGGTGGAGGAAAATGGAGTGGAGGTCTTCCATCTCCTGAAGGGTTGAAAGCGAAAATTGGATTAGGCAAATCTTGCATTCTTTGCATTTCGACCCTCATCTTGGCAATCTGTTGCATTAACTGCATAATTAATTCATTTTGATCAGTGGCGGCGGGCTGAGCCACGACAACATCAGTCAAGCTAATCTCGTCATTGTTATCACCCATTATTGTCTTTTCTTTTTGCAAACTTTGATCGGGGAAGGAATCTTTGAGAGCCTTAGATCTTGTAAAATAAGGGTGTTCAGCCAGCTTATCAACACAGACCAGTTCTCAGTACCTGACAAAGCAAAATAACTCAAAAGATAAATGTGTTAATCTATGTAGATGATAAATAATACAAAATATCACACATATGACCACAAGCACACGAGAGTTGCTCCACTTGAAGATAGACCAGCCCACAGATATAGAAAAGACTTAATAGACATGAATTTGTCTATTTGATTTTGAGCTTAGTGAATCAGAAAGGTCAACTTGAGTCGAGGCAAAGTTGATTGTATCTTTTATTGTCATATTTTTAATTTTTGACTGAGATGTAACTCTAATTTCTGTGTAAAAGTTAAAAATATAAAATTTCTCAAAAATGGGGACCGAACCTTGAAAGGCTGCCTACGTATCTCGCGGAGGAGAATTCAGGTCCTACGTAGTTCGACCCTTGAATCTCTTTTCGATTTGAGACGGTGAATCTTTTTCTGATAAGAGAGAGTAACATTTGAAAAGTGAAGTTCAAATTTTGTTGGGAAACTCTTACCTCGAAGAGTATTTGGACACATTTTATAGTGACTTGATATTTGTGCTTAGGGTGTCTAGAAAATTTCCAAAAGAGTAGGCTAGAACATCTCCAAATAAAGCAACATAATCACACAAACAGTTATAACACATAAACAATTATTGCGTATTTTAAACAGATATTGACTCTTTTGTGCCAAGGGTAGGCCTAATAATTTGAGGGATGTATACGTCATTTGAAGCACTTCATTGCCCCTAAAACTTAAATTTATACATGTTTTATAAATAAAATGAATGGGGATACATAGTAGGGAAAATGAGATACAAAATAATTAGTCCCACGCAGGGGTACAATTTTAAACTATGCTTCAATGGAAGGACCTTCGTTCTTGAACTTCTTGTCATCTTCGAGTGTCGACTCCTTTGGATGGACTAGTAGCTTGTGAAGCTATTGCTTCGGCTAGAATAAGTTATAATCTACCTCTTACCCTAGAGGACAATGATTTTTCAAATAACGTATATATCCTTCAAATTTAAACAAATAAGCATGATTGTCTTTTATAGACTAAAATGGGTCAAATAGACACAAGGTGAGCATCTAATGGGCCCAACACGCTTTGGGTGTTGGGTCGACTTAGTTTAAAATGCACTAAATTTGGGATTTGATTTTGCTCTACGCTAGTTGACTAAGAGTGGCTTTGAAAGACCGGGAACCCAAGTGAACAACTTAGGCTGAAATTCACGACAACCATTGGACGCATGACGTACCAATAAATTGCCGATCCTTTCGAAAAAAGATTGAGTATAAAAAGTCCGGCTGCGATTATGCAGAAACCGTCCTTAATATACTATACAGATAATAGGAAGATGTCATGAAATGCAATGACAATTATAACAGTTTAAGCACAAATAAACAATTCAACAGTCAATAACAATTAATCACATAAGTCAAATCTCATGGTTAGAACTTAATTAACTCCCCAACAGAGTCGTCATTTTTGTTTACATCCCTACGCTATTCAAATAGGGCGAAACGTCGCGGTGACTCAAAAAATAATCAATTAATTGAATTTTGAAAGAATTTAAAGAATAAACGAATTTGAAATGAGTCGCCACCTAATTTTAAGAAAAAACTAGGAAACCATTAAGTGATCTACGAAACCAAAATTCTAGGTAAGGGGTTCAAATTATTCCGAAGGGAAGGTGTTAGACATCCTTCGAAATCCACAATTGTGGGTCCCGACTGAATTCATTTTTTTCAAATTGAGGAGGAGATAAAAATAATATACAAATAAAATAAACATACAAGATACACAAGTAATAAAATAAAATAATATAAGAAACAACTTAGATTTGTCTATCATCAATACTATACGATAATAAATCAAAATATTGTTCGAACTTTGTTCGAATAGCTTCAATGGGAAGCAGCTCCGGGTACCTGTAAAGACACTTAGTAAAAGTGTTAGTAATAAATAAATATGAATAAAAATAAATGAATTAAACAATAACTTAAAAAATAAAAATCTGTCTTATTAGCATGGAAGGCCTTGGAAATCGACGGTAATTTCTTAATCGGTCAATTTTAACATAAAACTTATATAAATTTAAACTAAATTTCCGTCTTTTAGAATTTAAAGGCCTCCAAAACCGACGGAGAAATTTTCTCATTGGCCAAATTTAACTTTTAATTTAAGTAGACCTAAGAAAGTAAAATATAATGTCAATTTGAAATATCTCAAAACAATAATAAAGTAACAACAACCGAGATAAATTTATTAGGAAAACTTAAAGTTAACATAGAAGTAAAAATTTAATGAAAATATTAACAATGGCCATTAACAAATAGAAAATTAACCAAACAAAGTACTTAACAAAAACGAAAGAAACATAAATGGGCATAGAAATTAATTAAAACAAAAGAAGACTAACTACAATAACAAATAATTAATTAACAATTAATAAAAATCTATCCTAAAAATCTAACAATCACATAAACCACCAAAATCCAAAAAAAACATTTCAGTAAAGCAATCAAAACGATAATAAAATATAACTTCCCGATATATAACAACCACAACCCAACAAAAGTAAACAATCCAATGAATAAAATAAAAATAATAATAAAAGCAAGAATCATCAAAAATAAAGAAGGGAACTAAAACAGTAAATTCAACTCACTAATAAATGCACAAAGCAAAAATACATAAAAATAACCACAATGTCTATGAAAATGAAAACAAATAATAATAATAATGCAACCAACAACAACTATAAAAATCAAAGTAGAAGAAAATGAAACAAGAGGGCCTGACCGCCGGAGATCGTTGTTGTTGTCACCATTGCTCATTGCTGGCTGCATTGGTGATGTCTAACTGAAACGGAGCTCGCTGGTTTATTGATTTCGCCGGATAATGGAGATCTTACACCTACAAAACAAACAAAAGAACAAAAAATCAAAAACGGAAAACGGGAAAGGGAACTGACTATTGTTTTATTTTGCTCCGGTTCATAGGAGCTCGGAGCTCCGTTTCTCGGAAACGAGGGTAGTTGTCAGGTGGTTTGGAGTTTGTTTGTTGTTTGTTTGCTGCTCCGGTGGAGATCTTGTTTCGCCGGAAAATGGAAAGGGAAAAAGGGGTTGTTTGGCGTTGATACTTCACTGGTCAGTGAGAATGGGAGAAAAATCATTGGGGTTTTGGTTACCAAAAATAAAAATAAAAAATAGGAATGGAGATGGCTTGTTTTGGGGTTTTTGGGTGGTGGAGGCTAAGGGAGAGAAAAAATTTAGGTTTTCCCTTTTTGGAAATTCCTCCTTCCTAAAAAATAATTCACCACCCCCCTTTAACCTAATGTGTTAGTTCTATATGTAGAGAATTGAAAATTATCAATGGGCCCAAGTCATGGGCGCAAGGTTGTGGCCCAAAATATATGTGTAAGAAATTTTATCCACATTGGAATGAATTTTTGAACTATATTAAAATAAATGTTAAAAAATGTAATGAACGTAATTAATGACATGTAAAAAGTGTCATTTTAACAGAAATAACGATTTAATTCAAATGAACAAACATTTGAATGTATTCAACCAGCTGTGGCAAAAATATGTAATTAAAATTAACTGATAAAAAATACTAAGTTTTGACAAACAAAGATAGTTATCGATAAATTTACTTAAAATTATAAAAAATATATTTTGAACAATTAAATAAATAAAACTTAAAAGTTGCGAATTTTAAAAATGTTAGGCCAAAATTAGGTGTCAACAACCACATATAAGATTAAATACTTTAATGCATATCAGGATCTTGAACACGATAATCTTACATAGAGATCGTTAGGGGCACATACCTGATGAGGAAGACATCATCACATAGAGAAGCGCAACCGTTAGTCGTAAATTGGTTTCTACCTCCTTGCCCTAGCTTTATGTTACCACAACCGTCAGAGATGAAATTATTGTAGAGAATATGTGGTAACCCTAATGGGTGGAGGGAGGACCAATTTATAGAGGTTATGACTTAATTTGGTACGTCCATCAAGTAACTAATGTACGGATGAGATCTATTCCTTATTAAATATTATTTATGGTATTACTTGAATTACAAGTAAACTTGGGCCATAAGTAAGAAATAATTAATAATAATTCTTAGAGACAAATCCAAAACAAACCATCTAACAGAGTTTCAAAATTTAGAGACTCCAGAACTTGCTCTATCTTCACATGCTTGACAATAGATGGAGGGCAGGATAATGTTCCATTCAGTTCTTCCATATTGAATGTATTCTTGATAATCAACTAAAAAAAAATAATCAAATGTCACAAAAAGTAAACATTTGAAGATGGAGTTCAGACATACAGTCGTTGAACCTATACACAGAACCAGTAAATTCAGTTATTCAAATCTTGATAGATATTCCTTTAAATTCTGAAACCAACTCGTGCTTAGATGATCATTGGGCATTAATTTGAGATAACATTCCTGTAGGAAAGATGTTGTCATAGAGAATATGACCGGCAATTTAGGAGCTTCATATACAAAACGGAGCAGGTTTGGAGTGTCGATCCCAATTTCCATTAGACTCTTGCCAGAACGGAATGTCAACTGTCTAAGCATACAACTTGTAAATTTAAGCCTTGAAACAAAAGTTCAATTCTAATTTCTCAAGAAGGGGCAGTTCAGAAACAATATTCTCTACTATCGGGTCAGTAATCTGTTCAAATGTTATGCTCAGTTCTTTCAGAAACTTGAAAGTGGTCACGTCAAACGTTAACTGGCTATTACATCCTCTGTAATATAAACTTTGAAGGTTAACAACTTGTATCCTAATACTTCTATAATCCCAACATATTTCATCTGGTTGATGTATTGTAAGCTTTAGAAGTTTGGGGAGATCAGAAATTAATAGTTCTTGTACTCCTTGACACCTGATGAGACGTAAATCTACTACCGCTGGACAAGCAGAACAAATTTCCAAGATTGTCCATTCCTCCAAAAAAACATCAGTTAGGGATAGCTCTCTCTATTTAGTAAGCTTCATAGGATCAACAATGAGAGGGCACTCTAGCTTAAAACCACCCAATTTCAAAACATTTACCGCTAAATCGTTGATTATCAACGATTTATAGGTTCACTCCAAAAGTCATCATATTAAGTGTCATAATAAATAGATACATTCTTATCTAAAAAGATTCATAGAACCTAGAGAATACACAGATGATAAGTATTAGTTTATAGATAAACTCAATGAACAATCCACTTAGTTCAATGGATTTATAACATGAATCAACTTAAAACTAATTTCAAACGTCATATATATGAAGTGTAAGTAAATATTTATTTCAAATGAATTTATTTTAAAGTGTATTGGCAAAGCCAAAAACTATAATGTATTGGAGAAGTCTTATGTTGAGCTAAGAAGAAAAGAGTAGCTTAATGACAGCTGGCACTAATCCTAGTCATCTTATTGTAACAGAATATTGTTAAGTTGTTAGACAGTTAGATGTAATTGAGTATAGCAAATGTGTATATATATAATGTAATCTACACAGTGTAAAGACAGTTAGTGAGAGAATAAAAAAGCTCAGTTTCTAATTCATCTTATCCCAATTCTCTCTACTGCTTAATCTGAATAAACTCATGGAGTTTAACATGGTATCAAAGCACTACGCTTTCTAACTCCATTGTAAATCAATCAATTTATGCAAATAGTTGGTGTGCATTCACGTTCAATTGTGAAGATGGCTACTGAGAGTGACAACACAGGCAATGGCACGACTAACAGTGTGGTAATTGATCAACATCACCCTCTGTTTCTTCAATCGTGCGATACGCCAGGAAGTTTACTGATCTCGATCAAACTAACTGGTCCTGAAAACTATGCGTTATGGAGCAACACCATGCGCATCAACTTGCTTGGTAAAAGCAAATTAGGCTTTGTCAATGGCCGATATCCAATCGAGAAGTTCGATCCTTCGTTGCATGAACTTTGGGAAAAATGCAACGCCATCGTTCTCTCGTGGATCATGAATTCAGTGAGCACAGAATTACTCACCGGGATTGTCTACTCATCCAGTGCATACAAGGTTTGGTTGGATCTACAAGAGCGATTTGACAAGGTGAATGGCTCTAGAATATTTCATCTTTATAATTTACTCTCTTCTCTGTCTCAAGGCACTTCGTCAGTTTCAAGCTATTTCTCAAAGATGAAGGAGATTTGGGCTGAATTTGATGCCTTAATGCCCTGTCCTAACTGCAACTGCACTGAATCAAGGAAATACAGTGAGCACTTCGAATATCAACGCCTTCTACAGTTCCTTATGGGTCTCAATGAATCCTACTCTCAAACATGTGGACAGATTATGTTGATGACTCCTACACCATCTATAAACAAGGCGTATGCTATGATCATCTCTAAGGAAAGAAGATCTATGAATTCTCCTGTTTTCTCTTATAATCCTAAAGGAATTGCATTATTCAGTAGCAGTAAGGGTAATAGTCATCCAGGTCATGGTAGTGGTAGAGGTGGTATCTCAGGGAACAATTATCCAGGTGGAGGTCGTGGTGGATCTGGTACTCCAAACCAATACTCTAGCTCTGGAAATTATGCTAACAGATCTCGCAAATCTGATCTAGTGTGTGATTATTGCCATATTCGAGGCCATTCCAAAAATGCCTGCTACAAACTCGTTGGTTACCCTTCTGACTACGAGCCGAAGAAGAAGTATAGCACCTCTTATGCAAGAGATAATTCATATCATGTGGACAAAATGGTAACAGGTTTGGTAATATGACTGGTAGCAATTTTGGTGCTTCTGTCAACTTTGCAGGACCTTCAAAGATGCAGCAACATGATGACACTTACCAGCCTGAGAAAGCTAGTGAAGTCCTTGCTGGGCTACCACAATTCACCAAGGAACAATATCACAAAATCCTGTTGATGCTGGGCTCAGAACCTGAAGACAATCACTCATCTATGGCAGCAGGTATGTCTCACTGTGCTGCACTCACTGAGAGAGAAACTAAATGGATAATTGACTCAGGTGCATCCAGTCACATGGTTGAGTCCTTACAAATGTTAACCAACATTAGAAATGTTTCACACCTTAAGGAGAGTCAAGTCCTTCTACCCACTGGGAACCTAGCCAGTGTTAGTCATATAGGCTCCTCATGTGTATTTCCCAATTTTGATGCAGTCACCAATGTTCTCCATATTCCAGATTTCAAGTATAATATATTGTCTGTCTCCAAACTAACCAAGGAATTATAGTGGGCAGTGCATTTCTATCCTGATTTCTGTATTTTTCAGGACCTCTTCAATGGTCAGGTGAAGGGGATTGGTAGGGAGCAGGGTGGACTGTACATCCTCACCAGTCACTATAATAATAAGCAGGTTAATGATGAAGGTCCAAGAAGCATTTCAGCACAAACTTGTGCAGCTCAATCAGTGAAAGCCAGTGAGAGAGATGCTAGTCTTTGGCATAGAAGACTTGGTCATGTTTCTGCTGGAGTTATGAAGACACTAGGAGTTCTTAGGTTAGCACATTGTGAGTCTGTGTCGTCTTGCAGTGTCTGTCCCTTAGCAAAACAAACTAGATGTCCTTACTCTTTAAGTACTACTAGATCTAATTCATGTTTTGATCTCATTCATGGTGATGTATGGGGGCCATATAGGATTCCCACTTATAATGGTAAAAGATACTTCTTAACTCTTGTAGATGATCACTCCAGATATATGTGGATATTTTGTTACCTACTAAATCTGATGCAATTGTTGCTATTACTTCCTTCTTGTTAATGGTGAAGAATGTGTATACTTCCTTTGTCAAGTTTCTCCGAACTGACAATGGATGTGAGTTCTTTAATTGTTCCATGAATGACTTGCTACAATCCAAGGGTATTATCCACCAGAGCTCTTGTGTGTTCACTCCTCAGCAAAATGGAGTAGCTGAGAGGAGACATAGACAAATATTAGAGGTTGCCAGGGCCCTCAGATTTCAAGCAAAGGTTCCACTTAAATTTTGGGGAGAATGTGTCACTACTGCCACCTACATCATCAACAGGCTTCCCACTCCAGTACTTAAGGGCAAGTCACCATTTGAAACACTTCACAAGTCTTCCCCTTCCTTGGCTCATATGAGAACATTTGGTTGCCTAGGTTATGTTACATAGGTCAGGAAGGTGGACAAATTCTCTCCAAGAGCTTACCCTGCTGTTTTTCTAGGTTACTCTTCAACACAAAAGGGCTACATCATGTATGGTCTGAGTTCAAAGACATTTTGTGTTAGCAGAGATGTTGTGTTCCAAGAGGATGTTTACCCCTTTCAACTTGCTCCTGCAGACTTATCTCTTCTATTCCCTGTACTAGATATATCTAGCTTGACCGATGATGCCACTTCAAGCGACCTTCCATCCTCTGTTGATCTCCCCAACACATTAGTTGTCCCTGTTGAGAATTCCTCACACTCTACTTCCCCTGATTCTCATGTCCCTGATTCTCCGCATGTATCCACAGTTAAGCTGCCTCCAGCTGAGATCAGAAGATCATCTAGAAGTTCCAAGCCTCTTGTGTGGATGAATGATTACACTACTCAGAAGCATGGCAATGCCAACTGTTGTTATCCTATCTCTCAGGTAGTGGAATACAGTCAAGTCTCTCCTTCATTCAATACTGCCCTCTTATCTTACTAAGCTATCACAGAACCTACCACATATCATGAGGCTATGCAGGATCCTAAGTGGATTGCAGCCATGCGAACTGAGATTCAAGCTCTAGATGGCAATGCTACATGGAGCATAGTTCCCTTACCACCTGGTAAACATCCCATTGGCTGCAAATGGATATTCAAAGTTAAGTACACTGCCTCCGGTGCTGTGGAGAGGTATATGGCCAGACTGGTGGCTAAGAGGTTCAGTTAGCAAGAGGGGTTAGATTATACTGAGACCTTCTCTCCTGTGGCCAAGATGGTCACAGTTAGGTATGTGGTTGCTATCTCTTCTGCTAAAGGGTGGCCTATTTTCCAGATAGATGTTCACAATGCATTTCTTCATGGAGACTTATTGGAGGAGGTGTATATGGAGGTTCCACCTGAGTTTTCCAGCCAGGGAGGTACACAATGTCTGCAAACTTCATAAATCACTGTATGGTCTCAAGCAGGCTCCAAGACAGTGGAACAGGAAACTTACAGATGCCTTGGTCCAGCTGGGCTTCTCTCAAAGTCACTATGACTACTCCCTATTCACCAAGGTGTCTAGTGGGGACTTAGTAATTGTCTTAGTGTATGTGGATGACCTTCTCATAACTGGAAGAAGTGCTAAACTAATTCAGCAGACCAGAAATGACTTAAAGCTTAAGTTTAAGATGAAGGATCTAGGAGAATTAAAGTTCTTCTTAGGTATTGAGTTTGCCAGGTCCAAAAGAGGTATTGTGATGAGTCAAAGAAAATACGCACTAGAGCTGATATCCGAGATGGGATTAAGTGGCACCAAACCATTCACTTCACCCGTGGAAACAAACTTCAAACTTACATCCACTGAGTATGACTCATTCATCAATGAAGAATCTACTGAAGAGAAGGACAAGTTGCTCACTGATACTAGTCAATATCAAAGGTTAGTAGGAAGATAACTCTATTTAACCATGACTAGGATTGACATTGCATATGTGGTCCAAGTGTTGAGGCAGTTTATGCACAAGCCCAAACAGTCTCATAAGGAGGCTGCTCTAAGAGTGGTCAAGTACATTAAAGGAGCACCTGGACTTGGTCTGTTAATACCAGCAAAAAGTTCCAGCAAACTTGAAGCTTATTATGATTCAGACTGGGGTGGATGTCTACAAACCAGGAGATCAGTCACAGGTTATTTGGTCAAGTTTGGCAATGCAGTGGTGTCATGGAAATCCAAGAAGCAAGAGACAGTCGCAAGAAGCTCTACTGAAGCTGAGTTCAAGAGTATGGCATCTGTAGTAGCAAAGATAACATGGTTAATTGGGCTGTACAAGGAGTTGGGAATTGCAGTTGAAACTCCAATACATTTGTTCTGTGACAGCAAGGCTGCAATTCAAATTGCAGCAAATCCTATATTCCATGAGAGAATAAAGCACATTGAAAAAATTGTACAAGGTACTATCCAGACTCATCATATTTCCACAAAAGAACAAGTAGTAGATCTGTTGACCAAAAGCTTAGGAAGGCAACAACATTAGCATTTGATGTCCAAGCTGAGTTTGAAAGATATCTTCCAACCATCAGCTTAAGGGAGGGTGTTGAGCTAAGAAGAAAAGAGCAGCTTAATGACAGCTGGCACTAATCCTAGTCATCTTATTGTACCAGAATATTGTTAAGTTGTTAGACAGTTAGATGTAATTGAGTATAGCAAATGTGTATATATATAATGTAATCTACACAGTGTAAAGACAGTTAGTGAGAAAAAAAGAAAGCTCAGTTTCTAACTCATCTTCTCCCAATTCTCTCTACTGCTTAATCTGAAGAAACTCATGGAGTTTAACATCTAATTTACTTGGAGAAGTGGCAATTGAAAGAAAAGTGGTGACATTTTGTATGTAAGTGTTTGGTCATGGTGCCATTTCCCCCTTCCCCTATAAATACTCTTACTTCTCCATTAGAAAAGAAGCAGAGAAATAAATTGTGCTTTGCTCCTCACTCTCTCGTTTCCTATTTTTCTAATTGGGTTTATTTTAATTAATTTTATTTCTCCTCTAATAACTTGTTGATGTTAATTAATTTGTTGATTCTTGTATCCTCTATTTAAGATAGGGAAGTGCTTGTTTAATCCTGGAGAAACATTTCACACCGTTGAAATAGTTTCTTAGGACAGTGTCCAGCACGACTCAAGTATTAATTTTATGCACTATTATTATATATCATCGTAGTAATATTTATCTATTTTCAGGACTACTATTTTGTTAAATAATAAGTTAATATTATTATTGAGAAATTTCATTTATTTCCCCAACATGAAGTTGTCACAAAATGGATACACATGGGGAAAAAATTAAAATGCAGGTACAAAGAATTTACGCGTGACGGGCCTTGCGGGTAGAAAATGAAAAAAATTATTATGCAAGGTGGAATAGGGAGAATTAATTTTTTTGCGAATTAAGCTCAACTAAGGCTGGCAACGGAACCGGGAGGTGCCAGTACCGGTTCCGGTCCGTTATCGGTTCCGTCTTGGTTTCGGATAGTACCGGTTAGATCCGGCATTGTACTGGTCCGGGAGGGGTAATGGGACGGAAACCGGGATTTACCGGTCCGTCCCGATCCGGTTAGTCCCGGTTCCGTCCCGGTCCGGTCAGTTTGTTTTTTTTTTGTTTTTTTTTTTAATCTGAAATTTCAAATTATAGTCGTTGAGAGCCGTTGGGCAACGGGTTTTGGGCCCCACCAACGGCTCTTTCACCCCCATAACCCCTCTTTACACCTTCCTACCCCCAAACTTTTTTTAATACCCCAAACTTCTTAAAACTACATTTTCATCCTTTTTTTTAACTATAAATACCCCTAATCTTTCATTCTTTTCACTCACAAAAATATCTTCTAATCTCTCTACTCTCCACTCTCTAAATTCTCTTATTCTCGTTAAAATTACGAATTTGATCTTTGGAAATTGGAGCTTCAAAATTCAACTTTCAATTTTCGGCTTTCGATCATACACGTCTACTTTTTAAGTAGACGTTTGGTACATTCGTTCCAAATCACTTTTCATTTAGTTATTTATTTATTTGCATTTAATTATTTATTTTGTGAGTAATTAATCTCTAGTCTCTACTTATTTAGTTATCTATTTGTTTAAAACTTTGCTAATCATTTTCGTATTATATATAATTTACTCACTTTTTATATTTGAATATGGATTTCGGAAAAAACATTATTGAAAAGGGTAAAACAACCATAATTAATTCGTTCACTAATTTATCTACCTCAAAATCCAAGAAAAATAAAAAAACCGGTAGTACTTCTCAATCTAAAACTAAAAAAACTTCTCAATTTAGAATAAATACGGATGATTATACGCATGTTGATGA
>JAJOOH010014139.1:0-14377 GCA_029582605.1 Solanum gracilifrons | reverse complement strand
CTGAATATCATATATATGATTGAATAAATTTATGTTAGTTATTATGTATTAGAATTATTTGAATCATGATTTCTAGTTTATTAGCACACTGGAAACAGGGAGAAAACTTCTATACTATGCCATCCTAATGTTGAAACCAGTAGGAAAGGAAAGCCGTTAGGGGAGTAAACAAAGTTGAGGCACTGATAAGAAGAAATTATCCGCTAACGTACGATGCTAGTAGTGACAGGAGAACATGATAAACAAATAATCTAGTTCATAATGAACTAATATGAATTTAATCAATTATGAATATGATAAGAAGGAATAATTGAAATAAAAACCTGCATAACGAAGAATATGAATACATATTTACATGATGAAATGATAAAAAAAAACTATGAAACTTTCATCCTATATATACTTAAAGGTATAGAAATAATTGAATTAAGAAGAATAATATGGGAAAAAATATTTAATGATAACGAATCAGAAGATATATTAAATCATCAATGGTATGAAATAGACCTACATGATTTAGACCTCGAAAGAATAGAATGGTATGATTTAGAAATAAATTCAGATTAAAATGAACTACGAATATTTACAGTATTCGACAGATGCTATGGAAAATATAAAACTATTAGAACAATTAATGGAAAATAATTTATATATCTACCTAAGAACCTAAGATATGTTATATCTAGAATATATCATAAATAATATTAAAGATATATCAAGATTAAGACACTTAACAAAAGAATATTATAATAAAATCTTTAGCCAAACATAAGATGAATTCCTTACCTACCACACTACCAAGTCATGAATTTCTCACCTACCACACTACCAACCAAAAATGGTATTATCACCTACCACACTACCAATTACAATAAGTATTATTACATTTTTCCATGAATTCCACACCCACGAAAAATAGGGGCACAGAAAGGGCGATCAAGAAGACATTTCGGCGAGTGAACTCGACGAGCCCAGGCATCTCGCCAAAAGTTAGAGAACAAAATCAAAAAAATTGGAAATTAATGGCGATCTGATGGGGTCTTTGGCAAACTGCCGAACCACTCGGCGAGCTGGACTTAGCTCACCAAGCAGCCCAGCGTGCCAGTTTTAAACCCTGTTTCTCAAAATCAAGCCCACAGCCCAAGAATTCAAAAGTAAAAACATACACCATCAAATTCATGTTAGACCCATACTAGCCAATCCCTCGGGGTACTCAGGTTTCCCCTCATTTGGCCAAATTTGGTCATTTGATGACTTTTGCCTTTAAGAATGCCGTCAAACACTCCATCATTGGGAAAATTACGTTATTTAGCATAATTTGGGGTTACTTAGACTTCACCTTACTAGACCCAACACAATAACACCGCAACCCAACAATTTAGACTCAATTTTACAAGCAAGAACATGAGAATCGATAAATTTAAAGAACTTCGGCACACATTATAATTCAATACAGGCAAACCAACAGTTAAACACAATTATAACAGTTACCGAACACAAAACAACAACAATTTTATATATTTTATTTGATTTCAACCACAAAATTAAAGAACGGGGTTTGGAAAACCAACCTTTATGCTGAATTGTAATTTAAAATAGCTACGCGGGAAAGTTCCATGCTTCCGAGCAATGATTTCACACAAAAAGCAGGTAAGAACAAGGAATAAGCAAAATCTAAAATTGGGTGAGAGGGTTCGAGAGTTAAACATGAGAGAAGATGAAGGATTTTGAAATTTTAAATTGCCTGGCCTTTAAAACGTTTTAGTTCGCGGCACCTTAGGCAGGGTAAGTCGTGCTCGCCAACCCGCTTGGAATTTCACCGAGTGGTATTTTTCTTCGCCGAATTTTACATGACTCCCAGCAATTTGGGGGTTCAAACGGCAGAAAAAGTCGGGCTAGCCGACCTGTTCGGTGAGTCGCCGATTAAGTATTTAGCCAATCGATTTTTACAGAGTTCCCCTTCAAGCTTGGTGATTCCAGTGGCGGTCCAAGTAGGGGATCGCCTACCTGTTCGGCGTGTCTCCGACTAGACTTTGACTCGCTAATCTATCCATTTTCCAATACTTTTCACTTTTCAACATGCACAATCAACACTCGTTATTCAAAATAAAAAAATAAAGCATTAAAATATGGGTTGCCTCCCAAGAAGCGCCTTAGTTAACGTCGTGGCTTGAAGAAATTACCCTTTTGAAGATCATTCTTCGGGTTCGCCAAGGTATCACTTGGCAAGCCCCCTTTTGGCCTTGTGTTCAAATGAGAAATTTTTTGACCCATTTGGGTCTCCAACTGCTTGATTGACACAGAATGGGAGGTGACTGTTTGATTAAGTGTAGAGACATCCTCCTTCATCTCTTTCGACACTTTGTCCGACCCTTCAACTTTGTTGAGAATATATGAGACTATGTATTCCGTACGGACATATTAAGACTCCTTGGGATTTGGACTCTCATGGGATGGGACGTACTTGTCCTTGTCCCCCTCTATTTCCTTCCAAGTGGCGTTATGATCAAACCATTCTCTGTCATGATCTCTCCATCCTTCATCTCTATTCAATCCCGAATTTCCACCCGGCCTTGGATAGTTTGCACTATAACCTCCTCCTTGATTAGCTAGGAATTTCACCTCCTCATTGTACAACGCTTCAAACCGAGCCTCTTTGGGGTTTACTCTACCAACACCCACAACATTAACACTCTTCATACGACTACCCATAACATTTTTCGCCAATAGATCGAGCTGGGTCATCATTTTGGGCATTTTTTTGTCTCTCTTAATCCTTTTCGATCTATTTTTCGTCATTCTAAAAGTCAGAGGAGAGACTTGGTCTTCACGAGTGTGTCAAGCCCTATTGATCTTGGTCATACCATCAGGAAGCTGAGATGCTACTTCGTAGGGCTATTACATTATACCACCGGGAACAAGTTTATCAGCAACTTCTTGATAGAATTTGCCTATAATAATAGCTACCATTAGAGTATTGGTATGGTTCCGTTTGAGGATCTTTATGGTAGAAGGTGTAGATATCTTATAGGATGGTTTGAGGTGGGTGAGGTTGATTTGATACGACCCGAGCTAGTTCATGAGGCTATAGAGAAGTTTCAACTCATTAGAGAGAGATTGAGAACGACCCAATGTCAACAAAAGTTTTAAGCGGATGTTTGTAGGAGAGACCTTTAATTTGATGTGTTTGATTTGGTTTACTTTAGAATCTCACCTATGAAGGGTGTCATGAGGTTTGGTAAGAAAGGGAAACTTAGTCCCCGTATTGTAGGCTCATATCAAATTTTGAGGCATGTTGGTAAGTTTGCATATAAACATGATTTGCCAACTGAGTTGTCATCGGTGCATCCGGTTTTCCATGTATCAATGTTGAAAAAGTTTGTTGGAGATTCGACATCCATAATTCCCCTAAAAGGGTTAGAAGTTAAAGAGAACCTTTTTTATGAAGAAGTTTCGGTTGAGATCTTAGACCGGATAGTTAAGATATTGAGAAACAAAGAGGTTGCCTCCGTTAAAGTGTTATGGAGAAACTATCAAGTTGAGGGTTCTATTTGGGAGGTCGAGGCTGATATGATGTCCCGATTTCCTCATCTTTTTCCTCCTATTCTATCTTGAGGTAATGAGTTCCTCTTGGTTCGCTTATGTTTGAAGTCATGTGTATTTTATGTGCTTTCATGATTACCTTAAATTGCATGTTCATGAAAAAGCTTAAGTTTTGAAAGAAAATGACTTTTGTGATTTATTTTCCTCATGTTATTGTGCATTGAGTATAAGTTGCCTATAGACTTCATAAGATGAGTTGATGAACATGTTTAGATATGCTTTTTGAGATTGAATTGCATATGTGCTCCATGAGATTGTGTAGAGCATTGCTTTGGACCTGCAGATGATAGTTCTTCTTTGAACATGAGAAATGTTAATATTTCATTGAGTATTTTGAGCTTATGGTGCATTGAGTATGTTGAGCTTGGAGATAATGTTTCATCTTTAGTTTTGTGCATTTTTATGTGTTGCATGCATGATGGACTGCAGTCTAAAGTCGTTTCCTTGGAGAGGTGTCTAGAACATCTTCAAGGACGAATGATCCCAAGGAGGAGATAATGTAACATCTCGAATTCAAAATAGAGGATAGAATTATAGAACTTCAAGGTGCCACCCTACAAGGACCACTGATAGGTCAATGGTGAAGCACCAAGAAAACTGCACTAAAACAATGAATAACGCCAGGACCCACGCCCCGTGGATGGGTCCACAACTCGTGGTTGGGGGAGTCATGGATGGCTCAGAACTCTCTTACCACGAATGATGCTTGACTAGGAAAGACCCTAGGTCCATCCACGGTCCGTCAGTTGGGGTCTCGTGGTTCAGGCTAGAACAGTTAAATTAGGGACTTATGGGTCTTTTCCGTTTTTAATTAAATCAATGTGGTGTCATTTTTCCTAAGTCTAGACCACCTATATAAGCATTTTTAAACCCCCCCCCCACCCCACCCCCACCAAAGCCCCTCATTTAAGTCATTCTCTCAAATCCTAAAAGAAAACCCAAAACTCCTCTAAAAAATTCTCTCTTTAGAAGTCGGAAGAAGAAGAAAGAAATTAGAGATTGGTCAAGATAAAGTCTCTTAATCTTAAAGCCTTTGTAGGAATTGTGACTAAGGTATGATGGCTTTTCATCCATGGGATCCTTCCTCCCATGGAGTCCCCTAGAATTCCACAATTTGAAGAAATATTTCCCCAATTCTAGTTAGGGATTCTTCCAATGTTGGGGGTTATGATGAATGTTGATCCAATTGAGTGGATTATGATTTTTTATAATTGAATTGATAGAATTTCATGTATTTAGGATGAAATTACATGTACCCATGCCTATCCTATGAACCTAGGGTAGAATTGATATGATTTGGGTTGATGCCATGAAGGGAAACTTTGTGGGTTAGATATCTCCTCATAGGATTGATGAAGTATGATAAGAATTTCTTGAGATTGAAGCATATATATCGAATATGATGTTAATTTCTTGAGAGTAAATCATAGATGATGATCATGAGATGTAGTGCTTTAAGAGGAAAGCCTTATGAATTGTTGATTGTTAATGCTATGGTGTGGATGAGATACTTCCCATAATGAATTGATAAGCATGATTGTATGAATGTGAAAGGTTTACTCACATGAATGATTCTAGGTTGAACAGACTGCTCACCTAAAATAAATCTAGACTAAAATGCTTAATGAATGATGAGACTAGAGGTGACTACCTATGACCTCCATGTGTTAAGGATATGAGGCGATTCCCATACTCCTTAGAATTGAACAAGAGGTGAGTCCCACATTCTTACTATGATGAATGGACATGGAGGCGAGTACCCATGTTCCTTATGATGAGATTGTGGAGGTGAGTACCCTCAATCTAAAGTAAGTAAGGCAAGAGGGGAATACTCATTAGCCTTTGTAAGTTAGGTAAAGAGGTGAATCTCCATATCTTTAAAAGTATGTATGAACGATATGATTATGTTTTAAATAATGAATAGCTAGGATTGTTGCTTCATATGCCTTCCATGAGGTAAGTTGACTAGAGGCGGATGACCCAAGTCTTGACAAAGGCTAAGTAAGGTTGCTTGAGAAGTACTCCTTTCTTATTATTATGTTGGTTTATGCACATTGATTATGCTTATGTTTTGTATTGACTAACCATGATGTTTATGTTAGCTATCATATTTAGTACATTTTTGTACTAACGCATAGTCTTGCCTACATTCTTATCAAATGTAGGGTCCGATGATATTGATTCTCACATTCGTGGCTAGCTTCGTTGTTGATCAAGGAAGTGAAGATTTGGTGAGTCCTTATTTTGTTCGAGGATGTGATCAATTATGCTTTTCTTTTATGTCTTGGACTATTGTATGGGGTGTGACCCAAGACTTCATTCATGTTGTTTAGATAGTTTGGGAAAATTATGTTAGGCTTCTGCTCGCTTTATAAAAGACTTTGATTGTGTTAAGAAATTTTAAATTATAGCTCATTTCTAGTACTTTATGTTATGATATGCTAAGTGGCTTGTATGAGATCTCTCGGGGTGTTATACGCCTTGTTACATCTAGGGGGTACCCCTGGATCGTGACATGTGTTGAATAAATTCTCAAAGAAGTTCTTCTCAATGTGCATTACATCCAGATTATGCCGAATCAGATTGGTACTCCAATATGGTAAATCCTAGAATATGCTTCTCTTCTTCCAACCAGAAAACTTACTAATTCGACAATTAATAATATCATCCCAAGTTTTGTTGCCTTTTTAAGTCCCAGTTCTTCTATCCCTTTTAAGACATCTTCACCTGACCGTAATGGGGTAGGCTGCATGGTTACTACTCTATTCTTTCTAAATGAGATCTTATCCTTTCTGTTTGGATGATCTAGTGGCAGAAACATACGGTAGCTGTCAAACTAGGATTGTTTACCACATTTTGTCAAAGTAAAAGCATCGGAATTCTCCATACAATATGAATATGCTAGCCTACCTGCAGTACTCCACCCAGACAACATAGAATATGCAGGAAAGTCACTAATTGTCCACATTGAAGCAGTTTGCATTTTAAAAAATTTCTTCTTAGAGATATCATATGTGTTGACACTTATATTCCATAGATTCTTCAACTCAGCAATCAAAGGCTACAAGAAAACATCTTGTTGCTACTTAGGATTCTTTGGTTCAGTAACTATTATTGACAAAAATAAATATGGATCTTTTCATACGCATCCAAGGAGGCAAGTTGTGTGGTGTCACAATTATTGGCCAAGATGAATATTGTTTTCCTAATTTCCCAAATGGTTGAAACCCATCAGTGGATAGCCCCAGTCTAACATTACGACTTTCCTCTGAAAAAGATGGATGCATCTTATCAAAGTGCTTCCATGCAGGTGCATCTAAAAAAATACGCATCAGACCTCCCTAAACATCATGTTCAGCGTGCCATCGCATGTGTGGCGCTATTGCTTTGGAAGCATACATTCGTTGCAATCATGGAGTAAGAGGAAAGTAATACATTTATTTGAATGATACAAGATTTTTTATCGAAACAGATCTTTAAATTGTAGGCATGTACCTAGGATGATTACAAAAGTTGCAATTTATCAGTTCACTATCCTCTCATTGACACAAGTATGAATTTTGTCAACTGGCATATTCATTCCCCTCATTAACTTTTTAGTTTTACAGAAATTTTTCAGCATCACATTATCAGGAGGAATAATCTCATTCACATATTGACAAAATTCTTCAAAACATCTTTCAGAGAGGTGGTGTTCAGCCTTGATATGCAACAAACGAGCAACAACGGATAATTTTGAGTCTGTTTCACAACAAGACCACACTTCTTAATTTCCAGAATCAATCATATCATAAAAACATTGAGCATCAGGATTAGGTAATTCTTCCATATCATCTGGAACAAATGTGGGACCAGAAGCCTCATGAACCATTCTATGATATGACGTAATTGGTCTAGGATCATCTAGTTCCCTAATATCCACTGGCAAGTTATTCATAGTATGATCCCAGTTGTGCATTCTTTCATCTTGATCTATATTTCTCACAAGTTCATTTTCTTTATGCAAGTACCATACCTGATATCCCGGTACAAAATCTTCTTTTAATAAATGTCCATTGACAGTATGGACATTTTCAGAGTTTCTATTCTTACATTTCTTTCGGTTACATGGGCACCTTAGCTTCTCGCCATCCCTCCCTTCTAGATGGATCATAGCGAATTCGATAAATTGGAATACACCGCTTACAAGTTTATGATAATATAGACCTTTGGTTAATCTTTTGTACATCCATTGACAATTTAAACTCATTTTACTTCTAAACCTTCTTTTCTGATAATGTGAGAAGGGTAAATAGTGAAAAAAAAGCATGCAAAATTGAAAATATGAATTTACAGTATAATAGAAAATGGAACAGAGAAGAATGTTGTTTATTTGAACTTTGAACTGGAACTCTTTTTTTTACATCAAGTATGCAAGTTGTATATATAAACTAAATAATAACCTTTTCTCTTAAAACAACTCCAACAAAGTCCTATTCAAATAAATAGCTAATCTGATATGATTCCTAAATAACGGAAACTAAAATATGTGACCAAGACAACTTAAATAACCATTTAAAACAGTAAAAGAAAACATATGAAGATCGCTAATTTTTAACAAATAGCATTACAATTATATAATATTTGAATAGTTATAAAGGGTGCAATTTATAATCAAGCCAGCAAGCTAAATGTTTCTACTCAAGATTCTTTATTTAGTAGGTTAGTTTTATCAATACTTCATTAAACTGGGGAATGGAGAACATATCTTAGCAAAATAAAAATGTAGCTTGTAAATGAATGTTATATGTGCCATATGTTGGAGAGTTCTAGGCATCTATTTTTACAGGATAAAGCAGCAACTGGAGGCTCGAGTAGAACTAAGAGAACTCCTCAACCAACTTGACAACTATCTAGATTAGGGAAATCCCCTTATCAAGGGAATTCAAAAACAAAATTACATATTTGATCTTATTTAGGCTACAACCCATGAACCACATACTATATAAACAAGCAAATAAAGAATGTCAGAAGATTTACAATTAATCAAATAAAATAAAATGCGAGAATAATCATAATAAAGAATACATACTGTTTAGCCAAAGGATTGTAGAACTGAGAATTCAAAAGTGGTAGATGAACTGCAGATGGTTATATTTGAACTTTTTAAACATGAAGTGTGAACGTGGGCAACGATTGGAGAAATAAAAAAACTGAATAGTGGCGCAATTATAGCTCTATATTTTAGGGGGTAGATTATTTTAGCGACAATTTTTTTTATTTGGACTACTTTTGCAAAAACAATTAGATTATTATATTATTTTCTTATACCATAAAATACAAATTGATTCCAATAAAGTTATAGCTAATCTTTTTAAAGATCGGATATGCCATGAAATCATCAATATAAATATAAAAAATTAAAAAAAGGGCAAGAATTTGAACATGCATTGGAGGACACACAACAAGTATCTCAAAACAAAACAAGCAAAACATGCAATTATTTTAACCAAAAGAGGATGAAAGGGTAACAAGACATGCTGGACACACTAAAATGGGTCTTTTTAGCAGAAATCGATGCATCTGAAAGAGCTTGAGTTGCAAACTTAGGTGATTTACAACTGATGTGAACTTTTACTTCATCCGCAACTCCAATCTAGGTGATTTGTAGATCTCATCACATGTAGCGAGTTGTAGCTCTCTGATTTAGACGATTTGTAGCTCTGATGTGATGAACTATCAAAATACAATGCTAAATGGATGGAGATTTGCAATTTCCAACCTGATGCAGCGAATTTTCAGTTCATCAGCTCTCCGAATTTAAGACGGATTAAGATTTAGTAAGAGATTCAAGAAAGGGCAACCCATCAACTCTTCAAATTTATTTTGAATGTTAATGATGGAGATTTTCCTTGAAATGAGATTCAAAACAAGCCTTATCTTTGGAATGAGATTTGAAGCCATGGATACCAAAAACTTATCTTCTGCAAGATTAGTCAGCTAAGATGATGTTTGAAACCCGCTCTTTATTTCACTTATTTCCCATTTTCTTTATTTAAATTTGCTGAGTTGAAATGAAGATGAAGACCCTTCATTACTGCTTCTATATTTTCATTTTAAAAATTATACTATCAATAAAGTTCTCCATTAAGTTATGTTTAACGGGGTTTCAAACAATATATATATATATATATATATATATATATGCGACTCCATGTCAGCTCAATATATGTCACTTTTTGTAGTTATTTATCTGATAGAGATGGAATTTGAAAAGTTATTCAAATTTTTATATAGTTTTTAAAAATATTTTAAATTGTTAATTAAAACAAACAAATTAAAATAATAGAGTACATAATGAATGAACAAATTATCCTTGTCTAGATACATGAGTTCATGCAAGCACGGACCTAGTATATGTTACTTTATATGTCTCAATATATGACATAGACAAAATTTGGAGAGTCAGCCAAATATTTATATATTTTGTAAAAAAAAAATAAGTTATGAAATTTTGAGAGTCAGGCAAATAAAATATTTTTCTAAAAAGTAAGTTATTAATTATTGTAACTTATAATACTATTTACATCATTTGCAAATAATTTATGTTACTTTCTTTATCCCAATTTATGTGGCATAAATAGAATTTGGAGAGTCAATTAAATTTAAATATTTTAAATCCTTAATTATGGTTGTGGTAAGAGTGATCATCAAGTGAAAGATTGCCCTACACTCACGGCCAAAGGAAAGGAGGCCAAACAAGCTTGTCTAAATGGTACGGTTCCTATTCCTCCAAATTATGGTCGTTTCTAACCACTCCGGTCTAGAGAGGACAAATGAGCCCTTGCGGATGAAGACAACGGTATGTTGATAGTTTCTCATGGTTGTGAATGTTTTATTAAGGTCCCTATGTTATTTTGATGGTAGCCTTAATATGGATTTACTCCCAAGGGGGAGATGGTATATATTTAGAAGGCAAGGTTGTTGAGAGTTCCGATATCCTTATCTCTTTCTTCTATTCCTATTCAAGCTTAAGACAAAGAGTTCCTTGTGGCTTGTTTCATGTTTTGGAGTGATGTGTGATTATGTGTTTCCATGGTATCTTATGTTATGCATTTTCTTGATGAATTCATGTTTAATGAGAAAATGAGTTTTCATGATTTTTATTCTTCATGCTGATGTGTATTTAGTATGAGTTCCCTATATGCTTCATGAGATGAATTATTGAACATGCTTAAATGTGCTTTTGAGAGTAATTGCATAATTTACTTAATGATGTTATGATGAGCATGCTTTGAAATAGAGAAGGTAATTCCTCCAATGATATGATAAATGTTGAAGTTTTCATGCATAATGAGTTTGTAGATGTAGTTCCTACTTCCTTGTGTTGCATTGAGTATGTTTGAGATGGAGTTTATGTTTCATTAATGATGGGGCTGATAGTCTTGAGTCTTTTATTCCGGGAAGTGTTTAGAAGTGTCATTTGAGGATGAATGTTCCCAAGGGAGAGATAATGTTACGACTCGGAAAACTAGTAAGTGAAACTAGACTCTTATGTGAGAGTTTTTGAGTTTGATGTAGGTTTTAGAGGTGTAAAATGGTTTCCCAAACTTCGGTTGAGGTGTTTAGGGGTTAAACATCATCATACGACCCCCCAAGGACCAACCAAGGGTCCTTGAGGGGGACCCTAAAGCCTAACCCGAAAGAACCCAAAATCTGTGAAAAGGCAGCCTACCCACGAAAGGGCAACCACGATCTGTGGGTGGACCCACGCCCCATAGGTGGGGATTGTGGCTCAAGTCTGGACCTTCCCCCAATTTTCCATTCTCTTACCCTGACCTATGGACCTACAGGATGGCCAGCAGGTTCACCTACGGTCTGTAGGTCACCAAATCATGGGTCACACCTAGAGGTTGCCAAGTCTCGTCCAAGTGAAGGGTGTTTTAGGAAATTCCAAATTAGTTAGTTAATTAATGGGGTCGATTTATATTGATTATTTAGACATATATAAGTACTTTAAAGTCATTAACCACCCCTT
Source organism: Solanum gracilifrons (assembly GCA_029582605.1). Lineage (NCBI taxonomy): Eukaryota > Viridiplantae > Streptophyta > Magnoliopsida > Solanales > Solanaceae > Solanum > Solanum gracilifrons. The sequence continues at coordinate 2,757 of JAJOOH010014139.1, read as the reverse complement.
TACAAGTCATAATTCCCAAACTCAAAATAGTAACCAACTCCTCTCCAAATAATTTTCTCTCTAAAACCTCCATTGAAGAAGAAGAAGAAGAGGTCAAGGTCTAGGGCTCAAGAACTCAACTTTTCAATTCAATTTCGTGAGAAATCTTCAATTAAGGTATGGTAGTTTTGATTCATGGTTAAATTTTCATCCATGAAGTCCTTAAACCATCGATTTCAATGTTGGAAATTCTCCAAATCTAAGGATTTTCATTCTAGGTCATGGGTTTTTTCTCAAAACGTTTTCAATGGTTTAATTATCATATATTAAGATTGAAGTGCTTTTTTATGGTGGTTTTAAGATAAAATACCGCATGAATCCATGATTTCCCCATAACCCTAATTTATGACTATGTGATGTGGGTGAATTGTAGTGAGATGAATACTATGCAATTGTTCTTGTAATGATTTAGTTACTTGAATTATGTCATTATTCATGCCTAAATTGTAGTAATTATAGGTTTGTTTGTGAATTATGATTCATGGCCTAGAAGGGCAAGTTATGAAGATTGATGTATAATTATGATGCTTATGTATATGCTTTGTGATTTCAATGAAAGTAATGTGATCATAACTACAATGCAATTGTGATATTGTTGAAAGGTTATTCTCAATTATAAACTTGTGAATGATGATGATATGTTGTGAAAGATTTCTTCATGTAATGTTATAGGTTGAATTGGTAGGCTTAGGGCATCCTCCTCTTGTGTAATTGAAAGTAATCTTGATTGATGTACATTGAATTGGTAGGATTAGGGCATCCTCTTCTTGTGTAACTAATGTATCTTGACTTAATCAACATTGAATCGGTAGACCTAATGGTGGTATCCCTTTCATGTGTTTAATAATGTACCTTGAATTGGTAGACCTAATGGTGGTAGCCCTTTCATAAATAATTAATGAAGTATTCTAAGTCTTTGTCTTGAACCGGTAGACCTAATGGTGGTAGCCCTTTCATGATGAGTCTATGAAGTAATGTAATGATGAACCTTGAATCGGCAGACATAATGGTAGTGGCCTTTTCATGAGTATTCAATGAGCTATCCTAATAATGTACCTTGAATTAGTAGACCTAATGGTGGTGGCCCTTTCATGTGTGTAAGAATGTACTTAGGTCGGTAGACCTAATGGTGGTAGCTCTCTTAAGTATAATAATGTTAATGAGAATGAACTACTCGATGGGAATTTAAAGCTTAGCACTGAGCGGATATTGTAAGGTGGAAGCTCCATCCACGTTAAGTCGGGCTTCTATGAGCACCTTTCTTATCCCATAACTATGTACCCACATAGGTAATTAGCTAGTGGATCCACCTAAGTTAAAATGTTACCGGTCCTACCTTAGGAAAGTAGACCAACCCTTTTACGGTGTGGGAAAGACACCAGATTCGATGATATGCTCACATGGTCTATGTAGGTTAGGGCTTATTCCCATCATGTGAGTTATGTGCTATGGTCACTTAAGAGGTTCTATGAAAAGTGTGTGGTAGTATGGGATGCCATTCATGCATTGCAAGAGTAGGCTTTGAGAGGGTTATGGTGTGTTTCTGTAATGTCTTAATGTATAATGAAATGAAGGTGCTCATAATGATGCTAATGAGAATGTTGACTTAAAGGCTTAAATGTAAAGATTAATGTTTAACTTGGATTGTTATTATGAGTTGCTTTCTTAGTGTGAGTGGTATTATGGGATGCCATTCATACATTGCACAAGTTTAATTTACGGTTGCCTTAGGTGATGGTTGTAATATGTTATAATGACCTACATGATGGTTATGCTTGTATCTATACCTTTTATACTATAGTTCAAGATGTTTCTCAAGCTTGGTAAAAGCATGGTTTTCAACCAAAATGTCCTTTTTAACAGATTTTTGCATGGCTATTATACTTGGTACATTTTTGTGCTAACCCATATTTCTTCTACATTTTTACAAAGTGTAGGTTCTGGATCTGAAGGTGACTTTTAGTGTTCAAAGCTTGGATTGATCCTCTCCAAAGCTAGTGGTCAGTCCTCATTGTTCGAGGACAAGAGTTGTTCATTTCTAGTTTCTTTTATGTCATTATACGTTTCAGACTATGTTGAAGGGATGTGACCCTATCTTTGATTCAAAAGTTGTATTAGATGGACATATGAGACAAAGTTAGACTTTTGCTGTTTTTAAATAAACACTTCGATTGTATGGACAAAAGTTTTTAAATTTCGTACCATTTTCTTATGTGTTATGAATGCTATGAGGTTTGTATGAGGCTCTTTGGAGTCTTGTACATCGGCATACGTCTGGGGTATAATCTTGGGTCGTAACATAATCTAAGCATGTTTAACAAGAATATTGATTAATTCAAATTGCAAAACATAAAAGTTAAAAGGCCTAACAACACAAATTGATACTGAAAGCATCAAAACCAGAACCAACCATCCTAGTGGAACAAAAATGACATTCTGGAGCTAAACGTACTGACGAAATTCTAATCTAAGCATGTTTACCAAAAATATTTATCAAACTAAAATTTTGGTCAAAACATAAAAGTTAAAACTCCTAACAACACAAAATAAAAACAAAAGCCTCAAAACCCGAACCAACCATCCTATCAGACCAAAAATGACCTTTCAAAGCTAAATATCCTTATGGAATTCTCATCCAAGCATGTTTACCAAATAAATTAACAAAAGTTAAATTTTGGCCAAAACTCAATAGTTAAAATGCCTAAAGGTACAAACTGA
>JAJOOH010014138.1:0-14988 GCA_029582605.1 Solanum gracilifrons | reverse complement strand
AAGTCACAAAGTAAAACTAGAATAATAATGTCTAACCCCCAAAAACGAGGTTTACATGCCCTATTTATAGAAAACAAATCCTAAATAAAAAGGGAAACAAATTAAGGAAAGTTTGTTCAGGTACGCGTCTTCAATCCATGAGACCGACTTACGGACCGTAGATCCATCGACGGTCCGTAAGTCCCTTCCGTCAGTCAGGACTTAGAAAATATTTCAGCTTCCAAAAATCAGCTTCTCTGAAGAAAACGACGGACCAGCAGTACGGACCGTAGATCGATCTACGGTCCGTCAATCCCCTCCGTAGCTCCACACTTAGAATCTTCAAAAATCAGGTACTGGAACCCTCGCAGTATCACTCTACGGATCAACAGTACAATCCATAGATCAATCTACGTACCGTCAATGGACACGTGGTTCCACACTTGGTCAGATTTCCCTAATTTATCCTCAATACCATGCCTGCTGATCTACGGTCATCACCTACAGACTGTGAATGGACCTGCGGTTCGTAGATCACCTCCGTGAATGCCCTGTTTCTGCATTTTTTTCAGAGACCTATACTTCCGCGCCTGAACATCTTTCCTGCAAAACATGATAAAAACACATAAAAACCAATATAAAAAGGCCCTAGACACACACAACTTGTAAGTGAAATGTATTAGAAATACCGTAAACTCATGGTATATCACACTCATCGGCAAAGACCTTGACATTATAACACTCGCCGATAAAGACCTCGTCATCACAACATTCACTGTCAAAGACCTAGACATTATAAATGATCACATGTTTCATCACAATGTTCACAATCAATGCATACAAGCAATATCACATCACAATAAGATAATTCACATCATCATGTTCATCACACAACCCTTTTTATTCATTTAGATGTATTAAGTAGACAATTTGCACCCTTTACATCATCCATATTACTCCCAACACACAAGCAACGAATGAAGTACATGAATTCTACTAAAATACAAAGTTTAGGAAGTCACTTGCCTTAAATCAATCAACAATCACTCCAAGAGTTGAGTCTTCTCTTTACAAATCACTTCCAAAGCTACATAATCAATAATAATCAAGTATTTACAATCACTCATCAGAAACAACAATCCACACATCAATTATGTAGAGAAATGGTCAAACAATTCAATCCCCAAGTTCAAAATGGAGGTTTGAATCCAGAAAACAATACTTAAAAGCATTACTCAAGGACTTAGGACTCATTATTGAAAACTATTTCAAAAAAAGGATCAAAACCACTTCAAAATCACCATTTTATTAATATCTTGGGTTCTTAAAGATAACCCCGAATTTTTCATTTCAAAAGTTTGATTTGAACACATAAATTTATAAATAACCATGGGTAATTGAAGATTTAGAGTTACGAATCGTTACCTAAAATATTTCCCTCAAAAATCTGGTACAAATCGCCACCCCAAAGATTCCAAAACTCAGAAAGGGTGAAGTGGGGATTAAACCCCCAAATAGCAGGCCAAAAACCTTCTCTGATGTCGCAAAAGAGACTAGGGATTCGCTTAAGCGAGCCTCGCTAAAAATGTGGGTCCCGCTTCTGAGACCGTACTTTCGCTTAAGTGATGATTCTTTCGCATAAGCGATGGTTCCTTCGTAAATGAGAAGGTAAACAAGGGTTGACCCTTCGAAAAAGTGATCCAAACGTCACTGAAGCGAGCCATCTCTAGCATAAGCGGAGCACACCAGAACTCAGATATCAAAAAATTTGCCAACACTCTAAACCTCAAAAGGACTCTCAGAATTTGTTTGGAACCCCGTGTAAACAAACCACAAATGCAAATCAATTATACTCGTCGTTTGGAACTCAATGGAACTGTCAAAATACAATATGAGGTCTCCTTGACCCAACATCCGTGATAATCACAAGAAATTAACTCAGCGCCTGAAAAGGATAAAAGAAGCTCGAGACCTCTCAAAAATCAACCAAGACCTCACCTAAGCCTAAAATCATCCCTTGAATCCAATGGAACTCTCAGAATTTTGATTTGAGCATCCGAACCTCGAATGTTGATCAAAGTCAACACAGAGGCTAAAATTCTACCATTTTACAACTTAGGACCTCAAATCCTTAAAAAGACTCAAAATCAAAAATCGAAAACTCTCATGGACTAGATTTCATATTTCAAGCCTGATGAAATCGATGGAATTCCATTCCAACACATAAAACTCCAAAAGACACTGAAAAATACTTTCTTAACGACTTACCCTTTCAAACTCAAAACTTACCAGATTCTCAACTTCTAACTTAAAATTTCAAAACCAACTTTTCAAAAAAGACTCAGGGTCAATATTGGGAGGGAAAATGGTAATTTCCATGGAAAAATAAAAAATAACCGACTGAGTCATTACATTATCCACCACTAAAAACCATGTTCGTCGTCGAACATAAAGCAAAAGAAAGTACCTGGAGCTTCGAAAAGCTAAGGATATCTAGCATGTATATCTGACTCGGTTTCCCAAGTTGCCTTGCCAACTCAACGATGCTTCCACTTCACCTTCACTGAAGCAATCTCCTTGGTTCTAAGCTTTCGGATCTGCCTATCCAAAATGACTATAGGCTCTTCCTCAAAAATTAATTCTGGACCCAACTCAATTGAATCAAGGGAAAGTACATGGGACTCATCTAACACATCTTCCAAAGTATGAAAATACGAAACACGGGATGCACAACTAACAAACTAGGCGGCAAGGCCATCTTATAGGCCACATCTCCCGCACAACTCAAAATCTCAAAGGGTCCTATAGGCGCTTCCTCAAAAAAAAATTATGGACCCAACTCAATTGAATCAAGGGAAAGTACATAGGACGCATCTGACGCATCTTCCAAAGTATGAAAATACGAAACACGGGATGCACAACTGACAAACTAGGCGACAAGGCCATCCTATAGGCCACATCTCCCGCACAACTCAAAATCTCAAAGGGTCCTATGAATCTAGGACTAAGCTTGCTCTTCTTTCCGAATTTCATCACACCCTTCATGGGTGACACTCAGAGCCAAACATGATCACCCTCCATGAATACTAGAGCATAAACTCTCTGATCTGCATAATGCTTCTGTCGACTCTGAGTTGTTAACAGTCTACCTTAGATCGTACGAACGTGCTCCATAACATCTCTAAGCAAGTCTGTATCTAATAAATCTATCTCAACTGAATCAAACCATCTGTGTCACGACCCGATCCTACACCCTGGACGTGGCCGGCACTCGAGAACCATGGTTGGTCCCCAAGCGAACCCTCATCCTGGCTGACTATAAGAGGAAAACTAACTCAAGCATACAAAGCTTAAAACAGAATAAAATTCATTGAAACTCAAATAATTAACTCAGAATATAATCGTATATTCAACTAGCCAAAACTAGGCAACTCAAGTCTTCAAAACATTTAACAAGATAAATGAAACAGACTTTTGAAACTCTACTGTCTATCTATGAAGCCTCTAACTGACAAAGATGGAAGTCAGGACAAGACCCATGACAAATATAACTAAAAGTACAAGTGGAACCCTCCAGAAGCAAGGAGGCTCACCATAGCTAATTCAAACTCCATGTGGTATTAACGAAGTTCCTGTTGATGATCCTGAATACCTGTATCTGCATCATGAAACGATGCAGGACAAATGGCTCAGTACGTGAAATGTACGAGCATGTAAGGGAAATTCTAAAGCATAACATAAGCTTGAACTTGATAAAAAGGAAACATACTTACCTCTTCTCAACTCACTCAATTAACTCAACTCAGGAATAAGATACTCAACTCAAAGATAAAATATTCAACTCAGTGAAATAAGGCACAACTCAATAATAAGATATTCAACTCAGTGAAATAAGGCTCAACTCAATAATAAGACGCTCGACTCTTGGTACTCAAACTCTGGATACTCAACTCAATATAAAGCAATTAAGAGATGCAATATATGGAAAGCTTTTAAAATAGTACAAAGCAACTCAATGTATTTGAGAATACAATATACTCAGTTTGTATGCAAGGATACAATATAAAATCTATTTGTATATGAAAATACAAGTAAACTCTGTGTATATAAAAATACAAATACCTTTGTAAGAGTTTCTCTAACCGACAACCATCACTTATGAGCTATGTGATGATACGCCATTTTGCCTCACGCTGCCAGGGCCGTCCTATACCTTGCCAGGGATATAAAACCTAACTACTAAGTGGATCCACTAGTCTATGCTAAAAATCACTAAGGAATCATCTAAAAAGTATGACTCTTTTTCTACCCACATTGGCTACATGGTTTATGAGGGTTGTGAGTTCTCTGAACTCTCCCCTATATCGGTGCTCAATACTACTCCCAAAATATAACTAGCTCGTATGTTTAAAAACATAACTCTTTCTGTGGTTTGAGATAATTACTCAAAAATCTATCTCTTAAAAGAGATGGTACTCAAACTGCTCAAAACTCTTTTGGAAATTTCAGTTTTCGCTAATCTTAAATGTGAAAACATTTACTCTTGGGCATACTTAGTTTCCATAGATCATTTTAAAGAAAATGACCTCAACTCTGCTCTTTATTAAAAAAAACATTTCAAATCATACTATAATATGATCATTAATGGTATGTCTAGATACCATACTGCTCATACATCGATGACATACTCGATTGTCATACTAATCATGTTTTAGAAAATTATTTTCTCAAAACTCATCCTTACTTTCTCAAAACTCAGTTTAAGAACTCAAGTGTTGGTTTTAAAAAGCTTTTTAAAATTTATAACTCAAATCATAGGGTTTATGAGGAATTATGAACATGAACGACTCAACTCAGGAATCTTAATAGCAATAAAGAACCTCAGTACTCAGAACTCAAGACTTAATGATACTACTCATCTCCATATTGCTCGACTCATAGGGTTCATGCGAAAATATGGGCATGAACAACTCAACTCAAAGGTTTCATGGGTAACATGTAGTAGTCTGATAAGTAGGAATATAATCTCAAAAGGATTAGAAACTCAATACTCAAAGACTTAGAACTCGAAGATACTACTCTTCTCAAAGATGCTCGATGTATGAAGTTCATGCGGAATTTATGGGCATGAACGACTCGACTCGAGGGTCTACATAATAATATGGAACTCATGTATACAACACTTTTCATTCTTATACTTACTTCCTCAAAACTCAGTTTAAAACTCAAGTGTTGGCTTTGAAAAACTTCTCAAGATTTATAACTCAAAATAGGCTTCATGCTGAATTATAGACATGAACAAATCAACTCAACGATCTCAATAAAAATATAGAAACTCAATAATTAGGAATAGAATTTTAAAAAGAACCATGATCTCAAGAACTTAAATCAACTTATCTCAAGAATACTCAAATCTAGGGGTAGAATCCTAGATTTCTCTTTTACTGATTTGAAAGAAGATGTAGGGCGTGAAGATGAACTAGTCCAACACTATGATAGCCTTACATACCTGGAAGAACAAGGTTCTTGAAAAATCTTGAAGAAGAACTTGATTAGAAGCCTTAAAACCCTAGATTAAAGGTAAACGATCAAGAAAACTTTCTTGAAATTCTTGAATTAGTTTCTTGAAATCTCTATGGCCAAGAATTATGATTTTCATTAGTGATTCATAATTCTATGGAGGAATTTGAGTTGAAAAGAATGGAATTGTTGGAGAAAGACTTACCTTGAAGAAGAATCTTGAAAAAGATTGAAAGAATCTTGAAAGGAGTCTTCTACTTTGATTTTTCCTTAGGGCTTTGCCCTAGGGTTTGAGAGAGAAGAGAATGATGGATTAAAAGATGAAAATATGATTGTTTTGAGACTTTTATTAGTCAATAAATTCATTTAGGGTTTTCTTGGAGGTAAAAACAAAAGAAAACGACCCTTTTTAATGTTTTCTCGTCGGCTAAATTCGTAACAAATAGTCATAACTTTTTACTAAGAAATTGGATTGACGCGAAATTGGTGGCGTTGGAAAGTAGATTCGAATACCTTTAATTTAATAGGAGATGACTCACGTAACTCTTTATATTCTAAGACATATGATCGTTTGAAGTTGACCCAAGTTGAATCTTACATCCAAACTTAATCGATAAGGAAACTTCAAGAACACTTATCAAGAACTCATCAAGAAATTGAATTTCTCAATATCTATGGGTAGATTCGAAAAAGAAACTCATGATTGGCGTGTGGGTGAACGAACCCAACACTATGGAAGCTTACATACCTCAAAGAACTAGGTTCTTGGCGAAATCTTAAATTTCTTGAACGAACGTTTGAAACTTTGAACTTTTTCTCCTCTTGAATCCTCTCTCTAAAACCCTAAACGCTTTTGGGGATGAATGAAACTAATTCTAATCAGTTTAGACTCCTAAAACCTTACTAAAAACGCTTAAATTTGATTTGTTAAGGAAAAGACCAACATACCCCTCATATTTTCGGGTAACTTTCCTGAACTGGGCAGTTTAACTTCAAAAGGGTAACTCATCCAAACTCGAAACTTAGCAAACTCGATGGCGTTGGAAAGATAATTCGAAGACCTTTCATTGGATATCTTATGGGTCACCTAAATCATCATGTACTGAAGGTTATGGTCATTTTAAGTTGACCCAAAACATAGAAGAACCTAGGAATGACTTGAATAAATTCTCTTTAATTCTTTTTTGGAACTCAAGGTGCTATATCTAGTGACCTTAACACTCAAGAAATTTTAAATTCCTCGAAAAAATCCTACACACAACAAAGGATGGTTCGAGTCGAAGTTCAAAAAAATTATGAGGTGTTACAATCCGATTGAAGTATACATTGCCAGCCATACAACGCCTCAAAAAGGGTCATCTCAATACTGGAATGATAATTGTTGTTGTAGGCAAACTCTGTTAAGGGTAAATGATGATCCCATCTAGCACCAAAATCAATCACAAAAACTCGGATCATGTTCTCTAACACCTGAATCATCCGCTCGGACTGACCATCTTTCTAAGGGTGAAAAGGTGTACTGCTATCTAACCGAGTACCCAAACCATGCTATAAAGACTTCTAGAAATGAGAAGTGAACAACGAACCTCGATCAGAGACAGTAGAAATCGGGACCCCATGTAGTCGCACAATCTAACTGATATAAAGCTCGGTTAAATTCTTCGTCGTATACCTTACCCGAGTTGGGATGAAATAGGCGGACTTGGTCTACCTATCAGCAACCATCCAAATGGAGTCATAACCACCCACAGTGGTAGGTAGTCCCACAACAAAGTCCATAGTCCGTTCCCACTTCAAAGTAGAAGTAGGCATCCTCTGAGATATACCTCCAGGTCGTTGGTGCTCACACTTAACTTGTTGACAAGTCAAACACCTCGAAACAAAATATGCAATACCCCTCTTCATAACACACCACCAATAGTGCTGGCTCAGATCATAATACATCATTGTCGCACCTGGATGGATGGAATATCGAGAAAAATGGTCATTCTCAAGAATCATTCTAATCAACTCGCCCACCTTGGGCACACAAATCCAGCCTCCAATCCGCAAGACACCATCAGAATCAAGGACAACCTCCTTGACTTCCCCTTTCATCACATTGTCTCAAATGATAAATAACTTCTCGTCATCAAATTGGCGCTCACGAATCTGCTCAACTAAGGAAGAATGAGCCTCAATAAAAGTAATCAAGCCACCCGTCTCCTCAGAAATCCATAATCGGAAGAGACTGTTGGCTAGCCTCTGAACATCTCTAGCCAATTGTCTCTCCTCCACACTAATAGTGGAAAGACTTCATATGCCTTCCTACTCAAAGCATCGACCACCACACTGGCCTTCTCGGGATGAAACAAGATGGTGATGTCATAGTCCTTCAGAAGCTCAAGCCATCTGCGCTACCTCTAGTTCAGATCTCTCTGACTGAAAATGTACTGAAGACTCTGATGGTCCATGAAGACCTCACAATGAACCCCATACAAATAATGTCATCATAGCTTAAGCACAAACACTATGACTGTCAACTCCAAATCATGGGTAGGGGTAATTCCTTTCATGGGTCTTTAACTGCCTAGAGGCATATGCAATCACCTTACCTTTCTGCATAAGAATATCACCTAATCCGACTCCTGAAGCATCACAGTACACGGTAAAGTCCACACCCTCATCGGGTAAGGTCAAAACAAGAGTTAACGTCAACAAAGTCTTGAGCTTTTGAAAGCTCTTCTCACACTCATCAGACCATTGGAAACTCATACTCTATCGAGTTAATCTAGTCAAAAGAGATGCGATGGTAAAGAAACTATGAAAAAATCATCGGTAATAGCCCTAAGTTCCACAAAACTCTAGATCTTAGTAACCGTGGGTCTGGTCTAACCCCTCACTGCCTCAATCTTGGCTAATACCCTCTTTGGGCATCACATGTCCCAAAAGGCCACAGAATCAAGCCAAAACTCTCACTTTAAGAACTTGGCATAAAACCTCTCTTCTCTCAATCTATGGAGTACAATCCTCAAATGTCGATTATCATCTTCCTCAGTCTCGGAGTACACCAAGATATCGTCAATGAACACTATCACAAAAGAATCCAAATAAGGTCAGAACACCTCGTTCATCAACTCCATAAACATTACAGGGGCGTTAGTCAAATCGAAAGACATCACAAGAAACTCATAGTACCCATAACGAGTCCTGAACGTTGTCTTGGGGATATCCAATGCCCTAATCTTTAGTTTGTGATAACCAGATCTCAAATCAATCTTAGAGAACAGAGATGTGCCATAAAGCTGATCAAACAAATCATCAATACAATGAAGAGGATACTTGTTCTTCATTGTCACTTTGTTCAACTGTCGATAGTCAATACACATCCTCATGGATCCTTCCTTCTTCTTTAGAAATAACACCGAAGAACCCCATTGAGAAATATTAGGGTGAATAAACCTCTTACTCCATAAATCATGTAACCGATCCTTCAATTCTTTCAACTCAGTTGGAGCCATATGATAACGAGGAATAGAGATAGGCTTGGTGCTCGGCTCCAAGTCAATAGTAAAATCAATATATCTATCCGGAGGAATGCCTAGAAGATAAGTAGGATACACATCTACAAACTCTTGAACCATGTGCAGAGAATCCATGGGAGAAGGGTCAATGCTAGTATCCCGAATGAAACCCAAGTAGGACAAACACCATCTATCAACCAATCTCTGAGCTCTAATGAAAGAGATAACTTTACTAGGGAAAGAATCATTAGCACTAGTTCACTCAACTCTCGGGACACCCAACATCACTAAAATCACAGTCTTAGCATAAAAATCAAGAATAACATGATGCGGAGAAAGTTAGTCCATACCCAAGATAATGTAAAAGTCTACCATTCCCAAAATGATCAAGTCTACCCAAGTATCATACCCGACCAAAGAAATGAGACAAAATCGATACACTCAATCCACCACTAAGGATTCACCTACTAGTGCAGAAATATAAACAGGCACATGCATGCAATCTAACAACACATCAAACCCAACAACAAAATAGGTAGACACATACGAGAAAGTAGAACCCGAATCAAACAATACAGACATAGGTCGATGGAAAACTTGGACGATACATATGATCACAACATCAAAAATCTTAGTCTCAGACCTCTTTGAAAAAGTATAACACTATCCCTCCCAGCCACATGCAGCCAGATTAGAACCTTTACCTCCACCCCGCGGAGCTGGAGTACCCCTACCAGTAGTCATGCCATCTCTACCAGACTGAACTCTGCCTCGACTCCTAGTCAGAGGCATTGAATCCCTGGCTGGAGCAGCTGAAAAAGAATGCTAAGGTCTTCAATGAGTCTATAGAGGACATTGTCGCATCATATGATATGGATCCACACAAGTAAAGCAAGATCTTGACATGGATAATTGTTGTTGTGAACCAGATAAACTACCATGGCAACCTCGGCCAGAACCATAAGATCATCGGGCTTACTGCCCACTCTAAGCTGCTGGCATAGAAGAATGAACTGATCCACAACATTGTAAAGAGATACTACATCTATGCAAACCTATGCCTCTAGATGAGACACTAGAAAACTGACCAAAAGAACGGGCCCTCTAGGGCTCCCCAAACACTTCTAAAATAATCAACTCCGCATCTTTAGCGGTGCTCACAATGTACTGGAAGGAAGCCCCCTCTCTAGCTGCCCTGAACACATACTTGCGAACTCTCTTTGCCTTATCTGGAACAATAGTCAAAGAATGCCTAGAAAGTTAAGAGAAACAGGCCTCATTCTCGGTCAAAAATAGACTACCCTAAGTCAAGCTCTCAAACCTCAGACAACTCTTCTCTCTCATGCTCCAAGGAATGAAACGGTCATGTAAAGCACTAGAAAACACATCCCACTTTGCCAGAGGAGATCTAACTAGTCTAGACCTCACAAAAGTCCTTACTACTATCTGGCGCGACCACGAAGCTAAAGTGCAACAAACCGAACACCGTACCACGAGCATCCACCATGCATACATCCTCAAGCATCTCATGGCATAAAGTCAAGAACTCATAAGCATCCTCGTTCTTACCACCTTGAAACTGAGTGTTTTCATCTTCTGAAACCTTTTATAATATTGTTGATCAGCCGCTGTCAAAATAACCTTGGGAGCAATCTTTGAACCAACAACAGGCGTGGGAACCACTGGTGACTGGCCCACCTGAAACATGAATACTCCGTGTCTTCTACTAACCTAAGGTTTGCACCCCTACCCTCGTCTAAGCACCCTGTGACGTACCTGTCGCACTATTATGAGAAAGGTTCTCTAACACACCTAGCATCCTCAACAAAGTCTCCTGAAAGAAAAAACTCCAAACTCGGAAGGAACTTGGTCCTCAACAACCTTAATATGTGGCTCAGGAGAAGCCTCTCTAGCTCGACCTCTGGTTAGTGCCACTCTACAAGCATGACCTCTAACCGGTGCTACTCCACGAGAATGACCTCTAGCTTGGGTCCTACATCTATCCCTAGTTGGGGCCTTAACAGCATGCTCGGGTACTACCTCTCCTCTACCATTGGAAACAGAAGCTCTGGTCTTCGACAACTGCCAAAACAACATGCGGCAACTCAACACTAGCGAAGTAACCACGCATGATAAGAAAGGGTGAATAAAAGGAAGTTTCCTAACAATCTTTTTTGCCTCTTGAAGATAAGTACAAACGTCTTCGTACCGGTCCTCAAGACTCTACTTAGACTTGACTCGTACACACATGAGACCTATGAACTTGGGGCTCTGCTACCATTTGACACGATCCAAAAATGGACGTGATGACACTTGTCTTGGTGAGATAGACAAGTGCCATCACGTCCGTTTTTGGGTAGTGACAAGGTATTAGAGGAAATGAAAAAGAAAACAGAATACATAATTTTTACTCTGTTTTGCATCTATGTATGCATATTTCTATAGATCATATGAATTATTTATAACTTCATTTGTAAAGGCTTTATAAATTCTTTATTCTTTATAAATATGAATTGTTATAAAAATAAATAAGGATTATGAAAGGTTGTAATGGTAATAATCATTAATGCGATTATTTTTTTCATTAACTTATGAATTTTATATTAATTAATTGATCCAAAAAATAAGCTAAAAATTCAAAAAAATGACAAAAAAGATAAATAGAATCTTAACCAAAGAGAGGTGCCACATCACTTTTGTTTTATCTAGTATATATATATATATATATATATATATATTACACCCAAACAATACATTACACAAAATATGAAGGGTAAAAATGCAAGTTAAACTAATGTGTTTTATATTTCTTAAACTCTATTAAATACTTTATATATATAGTAAAGAATTCAATAAAATTTATTATCTTTCATTAAGACAATATTTTGTTTTCATTTACATATGATAATACAATAGTGTGTTCCGCTCCTTTAATATATAGTGTAAATTAAAAAAAATTATAGCTATTTAATTGTAATCTACATAACTTTTTCTCTATAAGCATAAAGGACATATATATATTTTAACAAAAAGAAAAGCACAGAAAAAAGAATATATTATAACAGAAAATTTAACATTGAATCTGAAAATCACTTCTATCAATACTTTACAAAAAATTAGTATCAAATATTCAATCCTTGACATTATATTCTTCAGGAAATATTTACATTTCCAAACATCTTTGGGAGATATCTCTCTTTTATTTACATAGCTTAAAATGTAAATTATAGTATAAAAATTATCGACATTGTGTAAACAAACATAAATATATCTTTCTTTCATTATAATACATCCATCTTGATAAAAAATATTTCCCTTTGAAACATTCACTCCCTTTCTATATGTATTTCAACATATCATGACGTCTTCAATTCAAATGCAATTCAAATGCTATTATCCCCAATAATTTTAAGAAGATCAACGTAATATTTATTATGTCATTATCTGACCTATGGCTAAAAGGGGAACAAAAAAAAACAAAAATAAGAAAAAAAAAACAAAGATGAGTAAAGAATTCTTAACCAGAGAGAAATGTCATACTCAAGTAAAAATATCACATAAAATTTGCAAATTCAATTGCCCTTCTAGGTGATTTTAAATAGAAAAACTTACGTAAAGAAATGTGAAAACAATAAAATTATCATAAATATTTGAGTCAATGAATAAAACAGAATCATCAATTATTTATTTAATTATTGTGATCATTAACCTTCGTCAGTTACTTCACAAAGTAAAAGATCTTAAATAAGGGATGGAAAATTTTTAATTAAAGAAGATCCAGAGGAAAAAAGTCAATAGACTTATCATAATTTTGAGTATCATACAGTTTTGTGCAATACTAATGCAAAATATATAGTTGGTTGTAACGACATATGATCTGTTGTTATTCTAAGGGCACCTCATGTGGAGTCCTGAAATCTTTTGGAGTACGTTGACAATTTAAAATTGGGGTGACACAATAAAATTGCAAAATTTAAAAGTTGATTCGGGCTAACGTCATCCCATCATAGTAGAAACATTTCCGCTATGGCGGCAGGTCAGTCGCTATAGCGAGGTAGGCGTAATTCTCGAAAAACACGATTTCTTTTAATTGACCTCCCCTCTTTCAGTGGTAAAATAGGTTAGGGCTATTCCAAAAATTCTGCAAGGCCACTTTAAACTTGAGAACAATGGAGGGGAGGAATTTCAGTGCAAGGAAGGTCAACACCCATGAAATTTTGGTCTACGTTCGTTAGGAATCGCCCCACCGAGTCATATAATTTGGTTCAAAGTTCTTTAACAACTGCTTGACGTCCAGATAGATTAGATTTTTCTTTACTCAGTTGTAGACCTGTTTTTACTTATATCATGTTTTATGGTTTGTGGGAAATTGCATTATAGGCCTTCAGATATGAAATTTGGATGATTGAATGTATGGTTAGTTGTCTTTTACGCTAAGGATGGATTGACTTAGTTAATGTTAATCTTGTAGTGATTGTTTGGTGTTATGCTGGAAAAGGTAGTTATGAGTAATCGGATTATGAGCAGAAATATCAAGAAGAAATTATTTTGGGTAGGTGATGATTGTTTATTTTTCAAGTTATGGGATGTGTACATGCATGGGCAGACCCACCCTTATCGAGGGGTGTCAAGTGACACCCCTTTGTCGGAAAATTACTTAGTATTAGAGGTCAATTTTTTATTTAAATAAGTGTTGAGACCTCTTAACACAAGTTAAAAGTTTAGTTTAGTGGTTAAGATGTTTTGAAAGTTCCTTGAGGTCATATGTTTTTACTACAACCATTGACACCCCTCGATGGACTTCATCTTCTTTCTTAAGAAGAAGAACTATTTTTATTTTCCTAAAAAAATTAATATAATTTTTTCTTGACTTTCGTCCTCTAGTTCTAACATATTTATCTTATCTTTTTTTTAGGGATAAGGTGTAAGTATTCCCTAAACTTTTTAGATTAATCAAAGTTTTAACTTCTAAATATTTAGTTTATACTAATACTAGGTTGCATATGTGTTAGTATTTCAATAATATATATGTTATTTGTAACTATATACTTCGGTATGGTATTCAATATGTTGTTTCTAAATATCAAATATCGTACTGAATACTAAGAAAAATGTAAAATGTATATCATATACCATACCAAATATCATAATACCAAAATCATGTTGTCAAAAAATGTGATATGATATGGTAATTCAGTGTATACCATATCATGGTCACCCTAATTAATACTATGTTTCGTAGCTGACTATGAGGTAAATTATCATTGTATAAAATTAATACGGTGTTGATTACCAACATGATTTATGGTACAGTAATGAAACTGCTCCACTTTTAACCAAAGTCTCGGATTCGAACCTTGAGTATCAAGAAATCTGTCGGGAGCCTTATCCCCAAATGAATTTTGTAGTGTACAATTCAAATTTAGTTAAAACTCTAATTCGGGATCTAAACATTAGAAAGAGAACAAATAAAATATGATATTTGACTTAGTTATGGAATTTCTAAATTATAAAACCGAAGGTGAAGAAGCAGAAAAAAAATAAAATTCAGATACTGGTTTTCCGAATTTCCTGGTAGCTTCCAACACCATATATCTCTCCCATTAACATACAAATCTTTAGATGTAAACAAGTGCTTTGTTGTGTTGAGTGAGTCACATGTGTAAAAGAGTCTGTGAGAGAGAAAGTATCGGAGTAATTTAAGGGTTAAATGAATGAGAACCGACCCGCCTTCCCTTCTTTCTCTCGCTATTGACTCTGCCCTCCTTCATATCTCATCCTATTCTGATCTCTCTTTCTTACCTGAACACATTCTTGAAGACCTTTTCCTGGTAACACACTCTCTTCTTTTTATGGGTTTTTTTTTTCTTCTGATTATCAAGTATGATTATGGGTTTCTCTCTTTATCTAACTTGATTTTGCTATGATTTTCTTTTGTTATATTGTGTGATGTATCTATCCAGACTGAACAGAGAAAGAAAGTGGG
>JAJOOH010014137.1:0-22060 GCA_029582605.1 Solanum gracilifrons | reverse complement strand
ATATTAAACTTGGACAAATTAGGGAGTCCTAACATCAGAAGAATTGTGAGAAAGTAATAGTCTACATCTACTGTATAATAAGTTCAGGCTCAACAACAATCTGTCAAACCAAATGCTAATCAACCTACAATAGAAAAGGAAAGCTTGTATGAAGTTATTTTGTGGGTTTTTTTGGATTTATCACGTGGTGAGAGCTTGGGGTGAGATGGAATCCAAATTCCGCTAAAGTTTTCCTCGACTCATGTTATCTTGACTAACGTCTGATTTTTAGATTGGTAGCCTAAATTTTTTTATCGCAGTTAGAGATTCACAAACAAATCATTTTTTCGTTCTTTTAGACCTGATGGTGGTATTAACTTCTTGCAAGTTCAACCTATTGATCTGGAGTAATGAGAAAAAGGATTTGTAAGGTGAGAACTTGAAGGTACTTAGCTTAGAAGAATGTTGATGGCCAACTCTTGCCAGTGGGAGTAACAATTGGTTTGAGTATTTGCACCTATGCAAGAGTGCACATGCTTCTCTCCTTGTACCAAATACTTTAATAATGGCGTCTCTTCCTTAATATTTGTTAAAATGTCTTTGCTTCCAACCCCTCTTCCTTTGCCTTCCTTCTCTACATCTTTCTCCCCGCCTTTCTCAATCTCATCTCAACAATGATCAAAATAATTTTATACATCAATCTTCTTGTCAACTGTTGATCGAAAAGAAATTCTCTTGCAATCTCCTTTATATCAGTGGAGGAATGTCTAGTTAGTTGGAACAGAACTTTGCTGCGATTTTGAATTTCTTTTGGGAAAACTATCTTTGTCGAAGGTTATGATAAGAGAAGGTTTATTCTTCACAAATTTACTTCTCGCCACTAAATGGCACAATTTGAGATACAACCACTAAAAACTCAGGAATTGTATTTTTCTTTTTTATCAGACTTTTGCAAATTTTCCATTTTCTTTTTTATCTTATTTGATTAATGCAAAAAAATTGTAATTTAATTTTTCGCTTTTCCCCCTTAAAATCTTTATGTTGAACTTATGAACTTTTGTCCACATGTTACATTACCAATTTTAGTTCCATAAGATATGAACGGTTGAGTATCAAAGATTGATTGTACAGCTTTTTCTTGAGATGTTGCCATAATCCCTTTTTTTACTATTATGACAAATATGGCAAATGAGGAAAACATTAGTATGGTAGGCCAATACTTTTACATTTTTACTTGTGATTTATATTGGAAAAGTATATTTAAGAGATTCAATATTATTACACCTTGTATATATGTATTATATTTTTTCAAATTGCAAATATAACTTTGATTTGGTTTCTAATTATTGACAAAACTGAATAACCAAATCAAAAAGAGAAAAATCAAACCAAACCAAATTTATTTCGGTTTGGATTGGGTTACACTTCTTCAAAACCAAAAAACAAGAAACACAAATCAAATAGTACAAAACCAAACTGAAAAAGCGAATGCACACCCCTAATGTTGACCCTAAGATGCTCAAGTTTGTGGCTTATATATAAAAGATAATTACTTTAAAACTGATCGAAACTATGTCCACTTTTAATAAAAATGAATTGGCTAAAAAGATTAGGTCAAAGTTGAGTGGGTCACGATTAGTGGTGGCAAATAGACGGGTTGGGTAAAATTTGGACGGGTTGAAAATGGGTCAACATAAAATGAGTAATAATTCAACCCGCCCATATTTCATATGGGTAAAAATGGATTGGGTAACAAATGACCTCGGTAAAATACAAGTTTACCCATATTTTCATGAGTAAATAGTACTTTACTTAAGAATTAAACATGGATAAAATATTTTAGTCTTTTTTTAGATGAAAAATATTGAAAATACTTTATTTAGTTTTATTGTATCATCAAAGTCAAAAAAAAAGTTCCTATAAGTTTTCAATATAAAATAAATTATGTAATAACAAGGAAAAAATATTTTTAATTTCAAATTAAATGAATATTTGCATTTTAGGAGTAAAACATGCTTAAGACACTTTACCCAATATCAATACTGATACATGATTTGCTTACTTTACATTATTATTTGTTATCCAATATAAATTAAACAAATAAAAAATATAATTATAATGAGTAAATTGACTAAATGACATATTAAAGATTATATATTACTAGTTTTAATAGTACTTTCTAGTTTTCCATATGTAGCAGTAGAATTCTAACTCTACCTAACAAACTATCTAAACCTATCTATATATAAATAAATAAAAACGAAAAAAAATAATTAATGGCTCCAACTTTTTTCAAAAAAATCGAGGGTTTCTACATTCCTTAGCTTGTAGTTGGATGCAAGGATTTTTACAATTTTTCGTGTTTTCTATTGTATTTCAATGGGTAAGAGTAGTTCATTCTCAAAAGAGAAAATATGTAGAAAGTGGCAAAAACTACAACGACGATGTGAAACCCTCGAATGAAATGGATGAATTGAAAAACGATGATGAGTTTGAAAATTGTCAATTATAGGTATTAGTGGGTAATAATTTTGATTTTGACAATTTTTCACCTACAATATTGATTTCAACACATGCAAACTCACTTCAATATTCAAGTTGAAGAAACATGTGGTTCTTAATTAATGTGAAACATGAATTCGGATACATTAAGGCAGGACTCTATAACAGTCTATTGTATATGTCTTCAAATTGAATATATACGCAATATGTATTGTGTATATGCAGTTGACAATATGCGTAAAAACCGGATTTTATGTATCAAAATATTTTATCAAAGATAATATATCTTTACACATTAATAACTGCAAAATATACTTATGTATATTAATAATGTATACAAATAAAATATAAGGAATGTATATATTATAGTGTCAAATGTATACTAAATAAACATAGGGAAAATTGTACATAACAGCAAACTATTAATTCAAATTAAATGTTATAAATATAGTTTGATTTAATTGTACCTCATAGCAAACTGTTGCTATTTCACCTCTCTCCTGGTGAATCTCGCTCGCCACTCTCGTTCTCTCCCTCGCCTCTCTCGTTTTTTATACAAACGCAAGTGTATAAAGTGTGTTTGTGTTTGTATAAAGCGAGAGAAAATTGTATATATACATATATTTTCGTTCCCCTCTCTCCCATCTCCCAGATCTCGCTCGCTCACTCGTCTCTCCCAGTTTATACAATTGATTTTTTTGTATATGTATACCAAAGCAGATTATACAACTGTTTTTTTTGTATATGTATAGCGAATTATACATATATATGTTTGCTATGGAGCGCAATTATGCAAACTTTGCTATAGCATACAAATATGAATTTTGTGTTTGCTATATGTGAAAGTTGCTCATAAACATATACTTAATTAAATGTATTCAACTGAATACATGCTTATTTGCAGTAGATTTCAAAGTTCAGCCCATACAAAATGTATATATAAATATAGGGGTAACCAATCGGTGGCCCCCTAAAGCTGGCACAATGTTTCACTTAGACACCTCAACTGAACAATTTTCATTTTTAAACACCTAACGTAGGGTCCCGATGTGTCACTTTAACACTTTTTGCACAGCTGGAGTGTCGTGTGGTTTTAACTGATTCAAGACGCGTAAACATCAATATTTCGTATGATGTGGCATCCCCAACGGTAATATTACCCCACCTCATTTATTATATTATTTTTTCTCCAATTGTACCCTAATTAAGACCCCAATTTCTCTCTTCTTTTCCAATTTCTCCCTTCTTTTCCAATTTCTCTCTTCTTCAGCCTTTCTTTAATTCTTGGCCCTTAATCCTTTCATGTCGAGCTTCTCCAATTCTTCCATGGCATCTGTGGATGAAGGTTGAAATTGTAGATGTGGTACTGAAGCACTATTATAGACTTCATGGACCCAATTAAATCCAAGGCGTAGATTTTTTACTTGTAGAATTTCAAAGGTAAAATTCTTTGTTTTTTTAAAGTCAATTAGATTATTAATTGTTGACGTATAATTCTTTTTTATTGGTTTTATAGAAAATGGGTGGCTGTGACTATTTTATTTGGTATGAAGATCGACACCCTCATCAAGCAAACAGGGTAATGTGGGGATTGTTGAAGAAAGTCAATGTTTTTGATGAAAAAATAAAGCGAGCAAGAAATATATTTATTGTTGGTGTCATTGTTACTGGGTTGGTGATGTTTGGAATATAGACATTGAGGCCTAATTGTTAGTGTTCTTGAGGTGTAGTAGTATTTGGTGTTCGGTCTAGTAGTATTTTGATGTTGTTGTTGCTGTAAATTTTCGATGTAAATGTGCATGTTGAATGCAATGAAATTCTATGTTATTGTTGCAGTAAAATGGGTTTTTGGCTACATACAAATCTCAAATTCCTTCTCACAATGTAACAACAAAAACAAATAGCAACCAATTCATCACAATATTCTCAAAACGTAGTCATATTCGTCACAATGTAACACCCAAATTACACAAAATGTAGACAGTTATATTGCATGCTCCATAATGAGCTCAAAGTTAGCATTATGCTACATACCATTCAAGGCTACAACCTTTAAAAAAGTGTATACCAGTACCAAAATAAGGCCCCAAAATAAAGCTAGCATAATCAAAAGTTACATACAACCTTCACAAAAGTGTTTACTAGTACCAAAATAAAGCTAGCATAATCCAAAAAAATTAGATAGCAAAATAAGGGCCCAAAAACAACCTATTCTAAGTTGGTGTTACTTCTTCTTTTTGTTTGCCATTTGCTGCAATTGGAAAGTAGTGACAACATCTTTGTTTTTCCATCTCAAACCTCTAGGCTTAAAGCCAAGCTCTATACACATTGAACTTGCATCCTTATAACTTGAACTTGTTGGTAGAATCCTATGACTTGAAGTTCCAGGCAATTTTTTGAAGAAAAAACCAAAATTAATATATAAACTTGCATTCATTTAAGAGACAAAGTTTGTGACAAACTTACGTTTAGTATTTGGGTTCCACTTGCACTTGTGTAGATGCCAAATCCAACATTACTTGATCCACCATTAGTTGTCCTCTTTGGTACCCCTCTTCCAGAATTTTCTCCAGTTGCAACTCTTCATCTTTTTTGTCCAGCAGTTTGTCTTGTCCTTGGAGGTAGTTGACTGGTTATTCCTCTTGTAACAGGAATACTTGTATCCACAAATGGTGGTGGTTGGCTTGTTTTTGCAGTTTCCCTTGCCCTCTTAAATCTACTTGTATTACCACAAACTGTTGTTGAAGAAGCATGATTGCTTGATGTTGTTGATGCAGGTTGGTTGAATCTTGTTGGTCCAGGTTGGTAGGAGATTGTTGGTTCAGGATGGCTACTTCCTTGTGAACTTTGACCAGCATTAAATTATGAAATGTGGCTAGCTGGTTGTGAAGTATGGACACCAACCTAAATATCAAACATAAAGTTTGTTCATTACATTCAACAAAAATTTTAAAAAAGTCACAAACAAATAATAAATTATTTTACCTTGCAATATTTCTTGTTGTGGCCTTGTTGTTTACGCTTGGAATAAGTAATTTTCAGCCCTTGTTTGGACATCTTTCCATACTTCTTTCTTGGTGTATCTTTACTCTTTCTTCTATTTCTTGGAGGTCTACCAGGCATTGGTTTAGGTTTAGGAGGCTCAATCCTTGGATTGTTAGTTTCAGGCCACATCTTCATATTTGGAATTGGTTGAATAAAATGACTATAAGCCTTTAAGAAGGTATCATTCCTATACCAATGCTTCACAAGTGGTTCAGGTTCCTGTTCTATGTGGCACAAAACAGAAATAGCATGTTGACATGGAATGCCTCTCAATTGCCAAGTTCTACAACTACAAACTCTATCAATCAAGTTGATTGTATGCCTATACTGCCCTTCTCCAATCTCAAACCCAACATCAGCATTCCAAAGCACTTTGCATGCCCTAGACTTGTCCTTATTCTCCTCCAATATAAGTCTAGCCATAGGTGTAATATCAGATATCCAGGTGTCAGCAAACTTAACCATATCCACAGTTCTAGTCATTATTTTTCTCCTAATTTCCTCCAACATGATTATTATAGATTTGTGTCTACATGATAAGATGCATGAGTTAAAGGTTTCACACATGTTATTTTCAACTGCATCACATTTGGAATGATCTAACCCATGACACTTGTGGATAATGCAATAAATCTTCATTAATTTTCTTACCAAGTCTGCTCATTTTATGAAGCTCCTCCCTGAACTTCGCTTGAAAAGTTGCCTTGGAACATCTCCAGAATTGTTTTCTCCTTTCCTCTCCGTTCCATCTTTTACTCCAATTAGACCAAATGTGTCTAGCACACCTCCTAACTTCAGAATTTGGTAGCAGTTCATCAATAGCTGCTTGAAGACCCTACAATAAAATACAATTCAATAAAATTCAAGAAAGAAAATACATTTCTGCATATCTACAATTATCAAAGTAATAGACAATTACCTTATGTATATCTGACATTACAATAAGACCTTTGCCCAGTACCCAACTGTAGGTCCTCTTTCAAGTAGTTGATAAAGAAACTTCAACTATGTTTAGTCTCCTTGTCCACAACTGCCCAGGCTATAGAAAACATCTTATTGTTTCCATTCCTTCCAACTGCTACTAGAAGTTCACCCTTACAAGCACCATTTAAGAAACATCCATCAAATCCTATTATTCTTCTACATCATTCATTCCACCCCTTATTCAATGCATCCAAGCATACATAGAAGTACACAAAAAAATTCTTTCCTAGTACAGTTTCTCTATCCATCCTTACCCAAACAGAACTATGAGAATTGATTTGTTTTATAACTTTAGCATAATCACATAACCTTGCAAATTCCATATTCCAGTCACCCATGGTCTCTCTAAGAATCATCATCTTTGCGTTGTAACAAATTGTTCTACCACATACAATCCTAACTCCTCCCTGCATAATTCTTGTATTTCCCAAATCCTCAAAGATGGTTGTTTAGTTATTTCATCCTTGAATCTACATGCAAGAAACTTAGTTGTACATATTTTGTTCTTATTTGATGGAGAACACTTGTGTATAGGATAGTAATTCTTAATCATAAATTTACCAGAATCCCTATCAATAGCACCATAGCACAACCATTTGCATTTTTCTTTGAATTTACATTTAGCTCTCACTCTATGAGCTTCATTAGGCCTTAACTTAATCTGATAATTTTTTTCAACATCATATTTTGCCAAAGCCTTTCTAAATTCCTTAGCATTCTCAAAAATCATTTCAAGTTCAAAAATATCAATAATACAATGCATCATCATACCTGACCTTTTTGCTCTTTCTTCTACCTGGTAGATCAACACCTCTAATAGCTTCTACATTTTTTATATCAGTGTTATCATCACTATCACATTCTAAGCTATCAATATACTGCTCATCTCCTCCAAATTTGCCAACATATTTATCCTTCTTATTTATTCCAATATCTTCAAAGCCTCTGTCCACACCAGCCCCATCTATTGGTACTTCTTCAAGTATTGTTTTCTTCTTCCTAGGATTAGGATTTCTTTTATTTCTCCTATCAGCCATAAGGGATCTTAATACTCCATCAACATCTGAATCACCTTCATCTAGAACAGCATCTACATCTGTGTCACTACTAGGAAGATCTGATTCAGCTTCATTCTAATTTGTATCACCTCCAAGCAATTTTGTATCAACTCCATTCGGATCTAAATCATTCTCCACAGTTCCCTCAGTATTTATACCCACAGATTCATCAACAGGATCAGACTGTGCTAAAAAACCAGTTGGAGCCAGCAATTCTTCCAACTCATCAATTTCATGGACCACATACATATGAAACTTGAACTAATTGATTATTATCTTCACAGTAAAATCCCTTCACATTTGTATACCCAAGGTCTTTAGTGTAGTAAAGAAACTCGACAAGACTAAAATGATCTTTATCTATGCCAACACCAAATACATCTACTTCTCGTTGGAAATTAGGGTTAGGGTTTCCAACAACACACCCTCCATGATGAAAACAAGTTAAAATATAGATGTCCATATCCCGAAAAGAACACCTCCAACAAAAGGAAATACCTAAAAATCCCCTTACTTTATCAGCACTAGTTAAGCCAAAACCTAAATTAAAAATAAAAATAAAGAAAGCGGAATCAACAACAAAATATACCTTCTTCAAGAATAAGCATATGAACACAAGAAAACAAAGGTAGAATCTTCAATTTCTCCAATGTCGCACAACACGATACCTCATCAATACTTAATTTTCAATCTTAAACCTAAAAAATGGCGACATAAAACACAACAATAGTTATTACTAACAACGAATTGAAAGAAAAACAAAGCAATACATGTGAAGTGAAGTGGGTTTAGGGAGTTGAAATATTTACCTAGGGTTTTCATCGGAGAAGAGAGAAAATCGTACGATGGAAGTTGAAAGATAACTCCTTTAATTTGAAGAAAAATGACGTGTAAAGATGTTTAACAGTTGGCATCATATAACTAGTCAATTAATCCACGTAGATACGATTGTGTTGCACGTTCCTATGGTCTACATATGTATGTGTAAAAAGTATTAAAGTGACACATCGGAACCCTACGTTAAGTGTTTAAAATGGAAATCATTCTGTTGAGGTGTCTAAGTGAAACATTGTGCCAACTTTAGGGGGTCACCGATGGGTTACCACATAAATATATATTGGACACCTAATACTAAGTTTAGATCATTGCCACTCAATACAACAAAATATTAAAATGAATTTTGTATACATTATAGTGCAAACCCCCTGCATCTAACAATGCATAAACATCTAAATGAAAGACTCGTAACATACCAGTGACCACATCAGGAGAATCTTCTTGGTCCTAGCGATCTTGGACAACATACAACATATTCTGGCGCTGACCGCCACTTGTACCAGATGACACACCCTACTGAGTTGGGAAACCTGCTGGTGATACTGGAGCTGTAGACTGAGCCTTATTATTGTTACCTTCTTGCCCCTGCCTAGCAGAAAGGTAATCCTTCAACCTATGGACAGATTGACCACACACAAAGCACTCTTCTTTGCCTGCAAGACACTCGCCCAGATGGTTCTTACCACACTTTGGACAAGTTGGGAAAGTCCCGTTACCTGAAGTACTCCCTTAAGACTTAGAGCTTGTGACCCTAGAAACTCAAGCGGATTCATTCGAACAAAATCTCAAACCCTAGTTGCAGTTGATCCACCGTTTGAGTTAGTAGGTACTGGGACCTACTGATTGTTCTGGTTGGTCAAGCTCTGAGCCAAAAGTTTGATCGCATTTCGAAACTCTGCATTCGTAACCTTATGGTTCAGGACTAAGGGAACTGCGTTAGTGTTGCGTGCATTAGCATTCCGTACATAAGCTCTACGAAGAGGCATGAACTGAAACGCATAACGACGGATTAGAACTGAGAAAGTGAAGTTTTTCTTAAAACACTTCGTAGCAAAGAAAGTGATTTTTTTCTTAAAACACTTCGTAGCCTCCCTCTCCTAGATATGGTGCACTTCACACCCATGAAAGAGACTCTACTTAGTGCGGCTTTCAAACATTCGAAGACTCTTAAACCTAATGCTCTCATACCAAGTTTGTCACGCCCCGAGGCTACCTCATTAACGTAATATGGGACCTAGGACCACGAGTGAGCCCAAGCTAACCCTGTTTATGGCATATCATAAGCATACTGAAAATAGACTAAGTACAACATGAACTACACGGAAGCTAAAACAATGAAGAACTGAAAGTGGGGAATGCCCAGCTAGTCTGAATGTATAAAGCATACTAAGAGTTTAGAGTTATTGAACAATCAATTAAAAACTGAAGTTGTATCTACTACTATGTCTGAAAAGCCTCTAACTGATTAAAGTTGCTGGGACATGACCCAGCTAACCCTAACAAACTTGAAAAACTGAATAAAAGACTGAAATGGAAAGCATGTCTATTGTCCTTAAAGTATGAGGACTCACCACTGAAGTTGTTGATTACGGATCGAGAATCGATCTATGCATGATCTGAATGTACTGAGCATGCAGGATATAGATATAGGCTGAAAAAATATATATGAACTGAACAAAGCATAACTGAGCAATGATATAATCTGAACTAAATATAAATGCTCAAATATAACTGAAAACTGAGCTAAAT
This sequence comes from Solanum gracilifrons, assembly GCA_029582605.1. Lineage (NCBI taxonomy): Eukaryota > Viridiplantae > Streptophyta > Magnoliopsida > Solanales > Solanaceae > Solanum > Solanum gracilifrons. The sequence goes on along the minus strand of JAJOOH010014137.1, from coordinate 11,906 downwards.
GAAATGACCAAACACTAATCATGAACATAACATGTTGAGACTGAATACAGAAGTATAAGCTGAAAACCTGGTTAAATGCACTAGAATCTGACTGTGAGAGCTACTATTGACCGACATAAAACCACGTAAGCTTAACGCGGAGTCCGATGTATATGCCCCATCGAGAGGACCCAATATACCTTTCCAGGGGTATAAAGGCATGACTGGCATGATCACTAAATCTGATGCCCAATAGATGGGACTTATAAACCTATAGAGGCACGTAGTTCTGGGACTATGAGGGTACGCTGAACCCGGTGGTAAGTCTACTCCTAACTGAATATGTATATGACTGAAATGTAACTAAATACTGAATAGCTCGAAATACAGACATGCAAATCTGAGAATGCAACATTTATAAAATTGGTAGTGTAGCATTCAAAGTTTAGAGCATGTTTATATGTTTAACTGACCTAGCAAGCGTAATTCATGAACTAAGAAAATCAACACAACTAGGGTTCTGAGTTTCATATAAGGAACTAAGCAGAATTTCCAAGAAAACAAGCTATTTTGATTTGGATTACTACATTAGCTAAATCACTACAAATATCTAAGCTTTTAGAAAGCCTAGGTCTACACAAGATATAGAGAACCAAGAATCTGAATGAATTCTATGGACCTAGTCGATGAAAGGAACCCACTAGTGAAATCCCACATACCTGGTGATGAAATCTATAGAGAAATCCTTCGATTTCGGGGTTGGAACTTGAAGAAAACCTTCTGCTTGTTCTTGAGGAGCTGGTCGACTTTTCTCTTCTTTTTGGCTCTAATTTCGATGAATTTTGGTGAATAATTATTTAGGGTAGGCTCTGACTAGAATATTAGGCCTAAACTGAGTAAAACGACATAGTTTAGGGATAAAATAATTAGGAAAAGACCCAACTACCCCTCTGCTAAAAGTTGACCATGACCTACAGACCCTGACCGATGGACTGTGGTCTGATCAATGGAATGTGGTTTGACAGATGGACCGTGGTCTGACCGACGGTCCATCCTGAACGTCCGTCGTCTGGCTTCAGAGAGGTGGAACTGGGGCCTTGAACCACGGACCCCTAACCATAGACCGTGGTCTGACCGACGATCCGTAGGTCAAGCCGTGGTTCTGGACTCTTTTAGGCAATGCTGAGGTGATCAACCACGGACCACACCTACGATTCAATTTCCCATCCACGGGCTATGAGTGGCCACCTTGGGTCGACACCTAAAACTTCTGAAAATTAGCATTTTACCCTTTTTCGAATCCGGGGTGTTACACAAGGGGCCGACTGGACCCCTACATATGCTAAGTGTGGTAGAAACAAACCAGAGGTATATCGGGATGGCTTTAATGGCTGCTTCAATTGTGGTCAGACAGGTCATTTTATGAGAGAGTGCCCTAAGAATACATAGGGTAATATTAATGAGGGAAATAGAACCCAATCTTCTTCAGCGGCTCCGGCAGACAGGGCTGCACTAAGAGGAGCTACTTAAGGGACAGGTGGATGAGCAAACCGTATGTATTCTATCACCAGTCGCCAAGAGAAGGATAATTCACCAAATGTTATCATTGTATGATCAAAGTCTTTACTTTGGATGTATATGCAGTACTTGATCCAGGTGTGAGTTTATCTTTTGTGACTCTATATATTGCTATAAGATTCGATATTCTTCCCGAACGACTTCTTGAGCCCTTTAGTGTTTCTACACCTATTGGTGAGTCTATGCTAGCTGAGAGAGTTTATAGTGATTGTACCATCTTTGTCAATCACAAAGACATCATGGTTGACTTAATTGAGTTAGACATGGTGGACTTTGATGTTATTCTAGGTATGGACTAGCTTCATGCTTGTTATGCCTCAGTTGATTGTACAACTAGAGTAGTAAAGTTCTAGTTTCCTAATGAGCCAGTTGTAGAGTGGAGGAATAGTTCAGCGTTTCATTTCATACCTTAAGGCGAGAAAGTTAGTTTACAAGGGGTATGTATATCACTTAGTCCAAATTAATGACTCTAGTGTTGAGACACCACATTTTCAACCAGTTCCAGTTGTGAGTGAGTTTCCAGAAATATTTCCAGATGATCTTTTCGGAGTCCCTCCTAAGAGAGAAATAAACTTCGATATAGATATTCTTCTTGATACTCGTCATATCTCTATCCTGCCATATAAAATAACTCCATCAGAATTGAAAGAGTTCAAAGAGTAGTTGAATGATATTCTAGAGAAAGGTTTTATTCGACCAATTGTCTCACCATAGGGCGATCCGGTCTTATTTGTGAGGAAGAAAGATGGTTCTCTTAGAATATGTATAGATTACTGTCATTTGAACAACTTTACTAACAAGAATAAGTATCCCATTCCAAGAATTGATGATCTTTTCGATCAACTTTTGGGTGCCACTTGTTTTTCTAAGATAGACCTCAGATCTGGCTATCATCAATTGAGAGTAAGAGATTGATAATCCTAAGACAGCATTCAGGACCCGTTATGGTCATTATGAGTTTCTGGTCATGTCGTTTGGTTTGACTAATGCTCCTGCAGCATTCATGGACTTTATGAACAAAGTGTTTAAGCCTTATCTAGATATGTTTGTTATCGTGCTCATTGATGTCATTCTAATCAATTCGAGGAATGAGAAGGATCATGCTAGTCATCTCAGAGTAGTTCTCCAAACTCTTAAGGATGAGAGTTGTATGCTAAATTCTCTAAGTGTGAGTTTTGGCTTGAGTCTGTGGCATTCTTAGGCCACATTGTTTCTGGTGATGGAATTCGAGTTGATACTCAAAAAATAGAGGTAGTGCAGAATTGGCCTAGACCCACATTTCCAACTGATATTAGGAGTTTCTTGGTATTAGCTGGTTATTATAAGAGTTTTGTCGAGTGGTTTTCATCTATTTCATCCCCGTTGACTAAGTTGACTCAGAAAATAGTAAAGTTACAATGGTCTGAAGCTTGTGAAAAAAGCTTTCAGGAATTGAAAACTAGGTTGACTACTGCCCCAATGTTGACCTTACCAGAGGGTATACAAGCCTTTGTTGTGTATTGCGATGCGTCCAGAGTTCGATTGGGTTGTGTATTGATGTAGAATGGCAAAGTTATAGCTTATGCCTCCAAACAGCTTAAGGTTCATGAGAAGAATTACCCAACCCATGATCTAGAGTTGGCTGATGTAGTGTTTGCTTTGAAAATATGGCGTCACTATCTATATGGTGTTCATGTAGATGTGTTCGCCGACCACAAGAGTCTTCAGTACGTATTTAGTCAAAGAGAGATTAATCTCAGACAGAGGAGGTGGTTATAGTTACTTGAGGATTATGACATAAGTATTCTATATCACTCAGGTAAGGCAAATATTGTTAATGATGCCTTGAGCAGGTTATCTATGGGTAGTACTTCTCATGTTGAGGAGGACAAGAAAGAGCTAGCGAAAGATGTGCACAAACTTGCACAATTGGGAGTCCGTTTGTTAGATTCTAATGAAGATGGTGTAGTGGTGATGAATGGGGATGAATCATCATTAGTGTCTGAAGTGAAAGAGAAACAAGACCAAGACCCTATTTTTCTTGATTTGAAGGCAAGTGTTCATAAGCAAAAAGTGATGGCTTTTGAACAAGGCGGAGATGGTGTATTGAGGTATCAAGGTAGATTGTCTGTACCAAGGGTGGATGGACTCCAATGGAGGATCATGGAGGAAGCTCATAGCTCCAGATATTTGATCCATCTTGGTTCCACAAAGATGTATCGCGACTTAAGAGAAGTCTATTAGGGGAGTAGAATGAAGAAGTGAATTGTTGAGTTCGTTGCTAAGTTCCTGAATTGTCAACAAGTCAATGTAGAGCACCAAAGGCCCGGTGGTATGGCTCAAAATATAGAGATTCCAGAATGAAAGTGGAAGATGATCAATATGGATTTTATTAGTGGTTTGTCGCGGTCTCGCAGGCAGCTTGATTCTATTTGGGTGATTCTAGATCGAATGACTAAATCAGCCCACTTTTTCCGATAAAGACTACCCATTCAGCAGAGGATTATGCCAAGTTATATCTTCAAGAGGTAGTTAGACTTCATGGAGTTCCAGTGTTGATTATTTCAAATAGAGGTGCACAATTTACTGCACAATTTTGGAAGTCTTTCCTGAAGGTTTAGGTTCGAAGGTGAAGTTGAGTACTGTTTTTTATCATCATACTGATGGTCAAGCAAAGTGCACCATTCAGACTTTAGAATATATGTTGAGGGCTTGTGTGATCGATTTTAAAGGTAATTGGGATGATCACTTACCTCTCATTGAGTTTGCTTATGACAATAGTTATCACTCTAGCATCCAAATGACTCCTTACGAAGCTCTTTATGGGTGAAGATGTAGATCTCATATTGGATGGTTTAAGGTTGATGAAGCTGGGTTGATAGGACCAGACTTAGTTCGTTAAGCTATGGAAAAAGTGAAGATTATTCAAGAAATGTTGAAAACAGCGCAAAGTCGTCAGAAATCCTATACCGATGTTAGGAGAAGAGACTTAGAGTTTGAAGTAGATGATTGGGTCTATTTGAAGGTTTCACCCATGAATATGAGATTTGGTAAGAAGGGGAAGCTTAGTCCCAAGTTTGTTAGTCCTTACAGGTTATCCAAAAGGATTGGCAATGTAGCTAATGAGTTGGAGCTACATAAGAGTTAGCAGCAGTCCATCTGGTGTTTCACATTTCTATGTTGAAGAAGTGTATGGGCGATCCTTCACTTATATTACCTACTGAAAATTTTGGTATTAAGGACAACCTATCTTATAAGGATATTCCCGTTCAGATTCTAGATCGTCAGGTTCGCAAGTTGAGAACCAAGGAGGTAGCATCAGTCAAAGTCCTATGGAGGAATCAGTTTGTTGAGGAATCTACTCGGGAGGATAAGAAGGATATGAAGAAGAGATACCCACATCTCTTTGAGTCCGGAGAAGCTTCAACTCAAGGTACTAGTTCTTTTCTTAGTACTCTTTAAGTTGATGTGTTGTGTATATGTTGCATGTTGGGTGTTTGAGCTGATGTTAGATGTTACACCGTTATTTCTACTTAGATTAATCTCATTCAAGGATGAATGTTCCCAAGGGGGAGATACTGTAACATCCCGCCTTATAAAGAGCTAAATTTAGAAAGAACTAATTTGGAAAGAGCCAAATCTGAAATTTTGCAAGTTATGCTTAAGTTGTAAGTTTTGGGTCAGCTTCAAAAGACCATAACTTTCAGTACAAGATGATTTAGGTGACCCATAAGATATTAAATGAAAGGTCTTTGAATCCTCTTTCCAATGCCACCAAGTTTGCTAATGTTTGAGCTTGTATGAGGGAGATATGACCATTTGAAGTTAACCTATCCAATTAAGGAAAGTTACCCGAAAATATGTGGGGTATTTTGGTATTTTCCTTACCCAATCAGATTAATTCGAAATTAGTATTATTTTTGGGGTCAAATCTGATTTGGTTTGGGTCAATTTTAAAATCCTAAACTACGCTTAGGGTTTTAGAGGAGAATTCAAGAAGAAGAAAACGAGAGAAAAGGAAGAACAAACAAGGATTTCGCGAACCAAATATTTATTTCGCCTAATCGAGGTATGTAAGTTTTTATAATGTTGGGTTCATTCACCCACACGCCAATCATGTTTTACATTATCGAATTCATCCCTAGAGATTGAGAAATTAAGTTCTTGATGAGTTTCTTGAAGAGTTGTTATTCGTTCTTGAATCTTGATGTTTGGTCTTGAGGCAAAGATTTTGTTAAGGGATTGAGTAAATTGATAGTTCTTGAGTGAGTTTCGCTAAAATTGTTCCGGGTTGTAGGAATTTGAGAGTTTTTACCTTAGCATTCCAGTGGGTATGAGTTGAATCGGGTTAGGGAGAAGAAGGAAAGATCGGGCAAAATTTGGCAACCAAGTCTGCGTCGCGGACTTACTCCCCCAGAAAAAAAATTCTCTCTCTGCGTCGCGGAGAGAACGCGGACTCCACTGTTTCAAAAATTATTTCGCGATCAAATATTATAATTCATCTCTGCGTCGCGGACTTGCTCCCAGACAATATTTTTTACCGTTTCTCATGATTAACTATCTAAAACACTTTTAATCATCATGATATCCTTCATGTCACAAATCATAACTCGTGAATTCATAATTCAAATTCAAGATAGAATTAAGAGTCAAGTTTGAGAGAGACTTCCGAGTCTATATGAGAAGAGTCTTTTACATTATTTTTAAACTTATTTTATGACTAGAGTACTTAAGTATGAGGATGAGTAAAGTTAAGTTCATTTCTTTCAAAATGAATATATGGTAACTAAGTATTCCCAAGAGTAAATGTTTTCACATTTAAAAATATGAGGAAACTGAGATTTCCAAATAAGTTTTGAGGAGTTTTGAGCACTATCTCTTTTAAGAGAATCTTTTGAGTAATAATTTCAAAGTTAAGGAAGAGGAAATGTTTTCTTTAAAACATCTGAGCGAAGTTATATTTTTGGGAGTAGTATTGAGCACCGATATGGGGGAGAGTTCAAAGAACTCACAACCCCCATAAACCATATAGCCAACGTGAGTAGAAAGGGTCATACTTTTTAGATGATTACTTATTGATTTTAAGCATAGAATAGTGGATCCACTTAGTTGATGAGTTCTATACCACGGCAAGGTATAGGGCAGTTATGTCAGCATGGAGGAGACGTTGTATCATCACATAGCTCATAGTGATTGTTGTCGGTTAGAGAACCTCCCAAATAAAGTTTACTTTGTATTTTTACATACAAACTGAGTTACTCTTGTATTTTTAAATACATTGAGTTGCTATCTACTGTTTTAAAATGCTTTATATAAACTGTACTTTTATCGTCGTTTTATATTGCATTGAGTTGAGTATCCATGAGTTGAGGTTGAGTTGAGTAGAGTCGAGGTGAGTATGTTTCCTTTAATTAGTTCAAGTTTGCAGGTTATGATTAGTGTTCCCCTTAAATGCTCGTACATTTCATGTACTGACACCATTTGGCCTACATCTTTCATGACGTAGATACAGGTAAACATGATCATCAACCAGCGCTTCGTTGATTCAGTCGAGTTCCAGAGTTGTTGGTGAGCCTCCTTTCTTCTGGAGGATCCCTCATTTATTTTTTGTTAGTCAATTGGTTAGGATGATCGGGGGTCTTGTCCTGACATCCCTCATAGTATTAGAGGCTTCATAGATAGATAGACAGCAGTTCATGAGTATTTTCAATTTCAGTTGTTAATGTTTTAAAGACTTGAGTTGCCTATTTCTGGCTAGTTAAATATTCTTATATATTCTGAGTTTATGTTTTGATACAGTTGAGTAAAGTTTACATTTGATTTCATCTTATGTTAAGAAAGTTTTTTGCTGAGTATTGAGCCAAGCCAAAGGTTCGCTTGGGGCCAGCAATGGTTCTCGAGTGCCACTCGCACCCATGGTGTAGACACGGGACGTGTCAAAATTACGCTTCAAGAATATCCAATTTTTCGTGAAAAGAAATATTTAAGGAGAGAAGAAGAAAAATATGTTTGCCAATATAGAGAGACATATAAAAGGAAAAAATTTAAATATAAAAATATGGCTAATGAGGTAACCCAATAATTATTAAAAGACTCTTTTTGTCAAAAAAAAAATATATCTCAGATATTTATTACCAATTTGATCAATAGTTGTCATCCAGAATTCTATGTTTTCTACTCAAGGTTGAATATAAATTAAAACCTAATTTTACTATTATAAATAGAGTGTTACCGCTTCTCTTTTTTTCAGCTATCCTTCCAACAATTTCTTCAATGTCTCATGAAACGCCTTTGCTTAGCCTTAAGAAGACCTTTTTTTACAATTTTTTCCCATCAAAAGTTGAAGAAGAAGCTTGCAAACTTAACAACACTCCACATGTAGTGACTCAAGAACTAATTGAGATAAGGGATATATACCCTCCCCCGAAAATCAATTTGGATAACCCCTGGCAGATCAAGAAAAAGATTACTCGTGATGAGATCATTTTAGGAAAGCTGGTGATTCCATTTTTCGAGACATTTGAGTACATTCTTCAATACTGGACATTGGATGCAGCTAAAAAGTTGGAGAACAGGTATGATTTGCCTATTGATGTGTGGGATTTAACTGGAGTGAATGTCCCTAAGAAGTATTAAGGTGAAAGTGTTTGCTTAAAGAAGTTGTACAATGATGACTTTTCTCTTTCATGCATCAAATTGTTCAACGACCGCGGATTGGGCGATGGTGATGAAATTGGGCTATATTGGGATCCTAGATCTTCAAGTTTAATGTTTAAATTACTTTCTCAGATTTGCTCAGTGAAAGGTCCAAGTCTTTTTGTTACCTCATTAGGATTGGTAAGGTAAGGTCTAACCCCTTTGCTTGTACTTGTCCCTATTGAGATTTTTTTTAATTTCTAATAAAAGTCTGTTAGATACTCTGTCTAGTGGTAAATTTGCCCAAACAATAATAATATAGTTGTAATAGTTGAAGATTGGAATATTTGCACAATGATGATTCTTCAAATTCCCAATTTAGTTTGCGCAATCCCCTTTTTGTATCTGCGGTTTCATTCCTTTTTTATTTAGATATGCCATTTCACAAAACACTAATTTATTTCTCCTCTAAGTTTCAAACAAGAATGGATACCTTCCCAATAAGTATATGTTAGAAATAGGTACACACATTGATGGGTTGACTCCACTAAAAAACTCCTTACAGTAAATTACAAACTCCATGAAATAACTCCCTATAGTAAGTTACAAATTTATAGACCATTGGCCTGATTTATTGCTTATCTCAAAGAAGTTGGATAAGTACTAATTCCAAAAATCTTAGTCCAAATCCTATAAAATATTTCATACTATATTTATTTATATTATAAAATATATCAAAAAGCAGATACTGTTTCACATTGAAGGATTGTGACTTTTCTGATGGGTTGTATTTTTTCAAAGGGTTGTAACTTTTTTGAAGGATTGTGACTTTTCAATGTCAGCCAAACTTCACAAAATTTTGGAGATATGATTAATACAAAATATTTCAACTCTCAATAAAATATATTAATAGATACAAGTATCTTATCAAGTCGCATCAAAATTTATCCTCTCTTTGTTGTCTCTTCTTCAATTTTGATTCCATCAAGAATACTTAAAAAGTTTTCATGCCAAAAACAAAAAAGTAATTCAATATAAACTCATTAAAGATAAAATTTTACATATCATTGAATAACACTAGCGTAAGTTGTCATACAATGTGATGATAGAAGGAAAAAGCCCCCAAAAAAAAGTAGGTGTAACACATAAAAAATTAGAACTAAGATTGAACAAGAGAGAAGGGAAAACCATTGAAGGGGTCCACGGGCCGTGAAGAGGACCACGACCCGTCACCCTGCTCTTGGTTGTGCACCAAGAAAAGGGTGGGAAACCACAGACCATTAGACGGTCCCTGGAACCTCACACGGGTCATGGAGTGGCCCGTGAAAGGGGCATAGGATCACCCAAGCCCCTATGAAGGACCACGGACAACTAGATGGTCCTTGAAACTTCACACGGGCCATGTAGTGGCCCATGAAAGTGACACTTAAACCCACAAGCCACTGTGAAGAACCACAATTTCCTAAAAAGTCGTGGAGCTTCACACGAGCCGTGAAGTGGCTCGTGAAAGAGGCTTGTCAGACTTTGAGGTTTGAGTCAACTTCAAACGATCATATCTTTCAGCAAAAAATGAATTAGGTGGCCCATGACCTATCAAATTAAAGATCTCAGAATCCTTTTACCAATGCCACTGAGTTTGCCCAACTTCAAGCTCAGAGTAAAACGTTATGCCCGAAATAGTGAAGCCTTATCGGGCAGAGCATCTTCACGACCCACTTGACGGGCCGTGGTGCTATAGACAGCTCATGAAGCCTGTCTTGAAGTCACTTTGCCAGCTTTTAAGTCAGCGTCATATTGTTCTTTTCCCCTATGCGTTTGATACTTAAACTGTGTTGTTTTACGCAGTCTAAGTCTAATAATCTAATCAGAAACTACCTAGAGCCCTTATTCTCCTAAAATCATCTAACTTAGAACAAAAAGAATAGAAAAGAGGCGATATTTCTCACAAGCACAGGCACAGGTCTTCTGCAAGTTCAGCCCCAAAATCTGAAGGATTTCTCCCTAGTTTTGTCACCAGGTATGTGGGATTTCACTAGTGGGTTCTTTTCACCCATTAGGTCTCTAGAATTCAGTTAGTTCTTAAATTTCTCATAAATTGCTCAGACCTGGGGTTTCCAAAAACTTGGAGATTCGTTTTGATTTTAGCTGCTATAAATCCGGAATTCTAAATAACATGTTTCTTGGAAAATTTGCATAGTTTCATGTATAAAATTCAGAACCCTAGCTTGTATTAATTATCAGTACTTATGAATTATACCTGCTAGGCAAATCAGTCAGAATCATGCTTCAGAACTCGAATGCCATATCTTTCAGTATATTTATGTTGCATTTTAAGATAGCATATCAGTATTTTGAGTTACTCAGTATTTCAATTGCATTTTAGCTATATACATATTTAGTTGAGAGTAGAATTAGCACCGAGTTGGACTAAGGTTCAGTGTACCATCACAGTCATAGAACTACGTGCCAACGTAGGTTCAGAAGTCCCCTCTGTTGGGCATCAATTTTAGTGATCACGCCACAGTCATGTCTTTATACCCCTGGCAAGGTATATTGGGTCCTCTCGATGGGGAGTGTACATCGGACTCCACGTTTAGCTCACGTGGTTTATGTCGGTTAATAGTAGCTCCCACAGTCATACTCTTATTACATTGACCATGTTATCAGCATGTACTTCAATATTGAGTTCAGCATGTTATCTTCATGATTAGTATTTGGTCATTGTTTCTAGCTCAGTTTTTAGTTATACTAAAGTACAGCCTAGTGCCATGCTCAGTCTATATTGTCAGTATTATATTGTTATATTTATATCGTTCATCTTAGTATCTATATCCTACATGCTTAGTACATTCAAAGTAGTGACGCATACTTTGTGCTACATTGTTTTATGATGTAGGCTCAGGCGCTCAGCATCCAGATCACGCTTAGTACAATTTCCAGCCCATACTCAGCAACTTCAGTGGTGAGTCCTCATAGTTCGAGAGAGTTTCTTTATGCTTGGTTTAGTTAGCTTACTTTCTGTCTTTCAGTATCTTTTTGAGTTAGATGGGGACTTGTCCCAGCATCTCATAAGTAGTAGAGGCTTTCAGACATAGAGTCAATGTTAAGTGTTTTGGGGTTGTTTCCCCCAGATATTCAAATATATTTTCATTTGGAGTCCTTTAGTTTTGACTCATTTATTAGTTATGCTTTCGCTTATCTTAGTTATATATTCAGTATGCTTGGGGTATGATAGACTCGGGGTTAGCTTGGGGTCACTTGTGATCCTAGGTCTCGTGTTACGTCTAGGGGATAGCCTTAGGGTATGACAGTAGGTATGAACCAAAAAATTATCATGGTTGTGATAAATTGTTTAACAATTGAACAGTTGAATAGTTTTTCTTTTAACTTGTTGAATGGAGGGAAAAAAATAACAAGGAGATTAAATTTTTGTTTCATTATTTCTTTTTGTGAAGATCCAAAGTAGACTTCCAAGAAATTGACGAAGTTCCACAGAAATTAGGGATGGAATTTGTCGCGAAGAAGAAGAAGATACAACAATGGGTATGATTTGCCTATTTTTTTATAGGTCATTCCTGAAAAACGCATCTAAAGGGATACAAGAGTTGATGAAGCGGGTTTAAAGGTAAAAATAAAATAGGGGTAAAAAACTTAAAAATATGAAGAAAATATAAAAATAAATTCCTGAACTATTAGGGTGCCGTGTAGGCGGGCTTATGATTCTCTTTATATAT
>JAJOOH010014136.1:0-23020 GCA_029582605.1 Solanum gracilifrons | reverse complement strand
ATTTTGTTAAGTTTTTGTCTATATTCTTCATTCTCGTTATTCATTATTTCTTTAAATATTGAATATATTTATATTCTATTTTAGATATATTATCTATTAATTGATCTAATTTGTCATTATCAGTTTTTGTAATATTCAATTTTTTATATTCCGGATATAATTTCTTTAGTTTTCTTCTTATTTTTCTTAACTTTCTACTAGTATGTTTCTTCCTTAGTTTCTCGTTATCCATAGCTCTGATACCATTTTTTGACTCAAGTAGTCCTAGTTAGAGTTCATAAGTCATTTACATAAGTATTATCCATACATTAGATCATATTCTTAAAACAGAGGGATATTAGCAATAATTGACATAGACCATGTGAGCTTCATGGAATCCGATGTTCTTCTCCCACACCAGAAAGAGAGTGTTCCACTTTCCAAGGTAGAACTAACATAATAGCATCTAGGTGGATCCACTAGCTAGTATCTATGTGGGGAAACATAGTTAAGGAACAAGGATATTGCTACTAGAAACCCAGACTTTGCTAAACGTAAAAGGTTTCCATCTCATGAGACAACATACAAATTTTGGGAACCCGAAATTGCTAAACGTAGAAGCTTCCATCTCATATTCATGTTCACTCGGTGCTAAGCACAATTCCCTTTTTAAGTAATATTAGACCTTTACTTGCACATTAATTCAAAAAGAAATGCATTAGGGAATCAACCCATCATTCATCGTATAGCTCATAAGTTCTAAGATGAGAATAATCTTCCATCATAGAACCATCAACATATAATAATGTTCATTCATAACATAGTCATATAGTGTTCGTGAGATTTACCTTCTATTCAGCATGCCAAAACTACCATAATCATCACTTAACATTCATGTTCGTATCATAGCATACTAGTAAACACTTGGGGTTGTAGGGAAGAGAAAACATAACTCAATCACTACAATTCATAATCAAGTAGCACCTCCACCTTAAGTGGATCAACAATTCAATTTATGTACATTCATCACTTTGACAACTTTCATTCATAGCTTTCAAGAATCACATCAAGATTCAACCCTAATTCATTGGTAATCATTCATATTATAGAGAAACATAATAATCCAATAATGAATTCCACAATTACATATTAGATTATCATTCTTCATTCATCATTTAATTCATACTAGGGTTTAAAGTGAGAAAGAAGGGGAAATCATGGGTCTTGTGGGGATTTGTTCAAAAACCATCAACATGACATTAATTCATCAACAAATCATCATATACAACTATAATTAATCATTATAATTCAATGAAAACACATTTGTAAAGTGATCCACGAAATTGAGAGGAAACCTAGAATTTTGGGGAACTTTAAAATCATAATTTTGAGAGGGCCTCTTGGCGGAAAGATCCCAAGAGTGAAAAGTAACCATACCTTAGTTGATTCCTTGAGAATTAATGGATAAACTCCAAGCAATTTGGGAAGAAACCTTGAAACCCTAGCTCCAATGAAATCTTCTTCTTGTAGAGTCTTTAGAGAGAGAGTTTAGAGAGAAGTGGGTTTTGATTTTATGATTTGGAGTTATAAGGTGGAAGACTTGTTTATTACTTAATAATACCCTAATGTACCTAATATAACTATTTATAATCGTTTTTAACCCTTAAGCAATTAATTAGTAAATTACGAAACTACCCCCACTTAATCGTATAGAGGCAGTGAGCTCGAGTGCCATCCACGAGTCCCGCCCACGGTGCGTGGGTTGAATCAAGGGCCGTGCTGGACACTCTTGGTTTGGTACTGAGAGCGTGCAGACATGGGTTTTAGTGAGGAGACTAAGTCTCAACTCACGAGACCCTTCCACTGAGCGTGAGTAGGTCTACGGACCGTACTGCATGCTCATGGTTTGGGACTGAAGGGGGTTGCTTTGGAGGCCACTTGGAGGATTCTAAGTGTGGACTCACGACTCCCTTCCATGGTTTGCCCCTCGTGAGTCCAACCTATTTTGGACAGCTTCTACTTTCTTTTTGGTTCCAAGTTTGGGTCCTCCTCAAGGACCCCTTGGGTGATCCTTGGGGAGTCGTACCCGGACGTTTGGACCCTAAACATGAAATCTTACCTTTCAAACCCTTTTATTCAAAATTTAGTCCACCTACCATACTCTAAAGTCAATTCACAAGATCTAGCACCTCACTAGTTCAATATACTAATTTCCGGACGTTAGGGTCGTTCCTTGACGTTTATACACTAACATTTTCTTACCAATTTAGTTACATTTAATTAGGTCTTGAAACATCATTTTTACTCTCATTATGTCATTAGTCGTCATTTAGGCTTTACCTTAGGTCGTTAGATTTCCGGAGTGTTACAATATCCCTCGCCCCTTAGGAATATTCGTCCTCGAATGACACTTTAATAACTCTTAGGGGAACAAAGACTCAAGACTAGCAGACAAACAACAACACATATCAATCACATACACATTGCATAGAAGGAAACACCTTCTCCACGTCATTAGCTCAATGCAACATGAGCAAAGAAACTATTACAAAATAAATCTCATTATGCACCAAAATTACCATTTCATTATGCACCAAAATTACCATTTCTCCAACACAAGCCAGCTCAACATAGCAACATTAAGCATTCGCGCTACTTCATCACCACATAACCAAACATGTTCATCCACTTATCTCATGAGGTCACAGATGCCAACATCATCATCAGATGCACTATAACATGAGATTTAACATATCTTTTCATTACACACAATTAAATATTCTCATCAATTACCTCATAAGTCAAATTATGCAATTACCATACTTAAGAAATTTAACAAGAAGGACATATAATTCATGAGAGACTCAATTATATTCCTCATGCTTCCTCACATGGATCTACACCATATAAGAGGAAAACATGGCAAAAGATCATACCACAAACATAACTCCTAATTCATTACAAACTCAAGAGAAATTACTTACCTCCAGTTTGAATAGGAGTAGTAAGAAAGAGATGAGGATAATGGGATTTCATATCAGCCTCGGCCTTCCATGTAGAACTCTCAACTAGGTTATTCCGCCATAGAACCATAACAGAAGCTACTTCTTCATTCCTCAACCTCTTCACTTACCGGTCTAGGATTTCAAGCGAAACCTGTTCATAAGAAAGATTCTCATCAACACCCAAACCCTCTAAAGGAAGTATGGATACCGGATCACCTATACACTTTTTGAGCATAGAGACATGAAATACCGGGTGAACCGGAGTTAACTCATTAGGCAAGTTCAATTCATAAGCAACATTCCCAACCCTCATCCAAATATCGTAAGGGCCTACATATCGGGGACTAACCTTTCCCTTTTTACCAAACCTCATTACCCCTTTCATAGCCGAGATCTTCAAGTAGACCCAATAACTACTCTCAAATTCAAGATTCCTCTTTCTACTGTTGGCATAAGACTTTTGCCAACTTTCAGCCATTTTCAATCTATCTCTTATAAGTCGAACCTTCTCAATAGCCTCATAAACCATATCGGGACCAAGAAGAGCAAATTCACCTACTTCAAACCAACTAACCGGATACCTACACCTCCTGCCATAAAGTGCTTCAAATGGTGCCATGGCAATACTTGAATGGTACCTATTGTTGTAGGTAAATTCAATCAAGGGGAATTGATCATCCCAATTATCTTAGAAATAAATCACACATGCTCTCAACATGTCTTCCAATGTTTTAATGGTCCTTTACTCTTGACCATCCGTTTGAGGGTGAAATGTGGGACTAAGTTTTACTTTAGTACCTAGCCCATTTTGGAATGCCTTCCAAAAGTGCGTAGTAAATTAAGTACCTTTATCCGAAATGATAGACAAAGGAACTCCATGTAACCTCATCACTTCCTTAGGATACAACGTAGCGTAGTCTTTTGACGAATATAAAATCTTGACGGGAAGGAAATGGGATGATTTAGTCATCCTATCCACAATGACTCAAATAGAATCATGTTACCTTCTAGTACGAGGCAAACGTACCACAAAGTCCATTGACATCCTCCCACTTCCAAGTGGGAATACTTATATCTTGTGATAGACCTCCCGGTCTTTGATGCTCGGTTTTGACTTGTTGGCAATTTGGGCATTTGGCCACAAAACTTGCTATATCCCCTTTCATTCCGTTCCACCAATAGATTTCTCGTAGGTCACGATATATTTTGGTAGCTCCCGGATGAATAGAATATCGAGAACTGTGAACCTCTTCCAAAATTCTCTCCCTTAAGTCATCCACATCCGGCACGCAAAATCATCCTTGGTACCTAAGCACCCATCTCCCCCTTGGGAGAAAGCCTCAACGGACTTATCGAGAGCCGATTTTTTCAACTCCATCAAAGTGGTATCTAGGTATTGTTTGGACTTAACCTCAACCACAAGTGATGACTCGGAAAAATGATCAACCATAAATCCACCTTTGGAGGAATCCGTTAGTTGGACACCTAACCGGGCCAACCTTTACACCTCCCGAACTAACTTTTACTTCTAATTCCTTATGTGTGCAACACTACCCGTGGATACTCTACTCAATGCATCCGCCACTACTTTAGCCTTTCCGGGGTGGTATAGGACACTCATATCATAGTCCTTCAAAAGTTCGAACCACCTCCTTTGCCAGAGATTCAACTCTTTTTGGCTAAAAACATATTGAAGACTCTTGTAGTCGGTAAACATACTGACATGAACCCCATAGAGATAGTCTCTCCATATTTTTAGAGCAAAACTACCACTGCAAGCTCGAGATCATGGGTTGGATAGTTCTTTTCATGAATCTTTAATTGTCTAGAAGCATAGGTGATTACTTTACCATGTTGCATAAGGACACACCAAAAACCTACACTTGGAGCATCACAATATACTACAAAACCTTCGGTACCCTCTTGTAAGGTCAATACCGGAGCGGAGGTAAGCTTATCTTTCAACAATTGAAAATCTTTTCACACAACTCTGACCATTCAAATTCAGCCTTCTTTTGGGTCAAGGCCGTTAATGGAGAAGCAATTGAGGAAAAACCCTCAACAAACCTTCTATAGTAGCCAGCCAATCCCAAAAAGCTTCTAATATCGGAAGGGCTTAAGGGTCTAGGCCAGTTCTTAACCGACTCCGTTTTATTTGGATCTACTTAAATTCCCTCACTTGACACTATATGACCGAGAAACGCAACCGATCTCAACCAAAATTGATATTTCTAAACTTAGCATACAACCATTGGTCCTTGAGAACTTCCAACACCATCCTCAAAGGTTCCATGTGATCATTCTCACTCTTAGAATATATCAAAATGTCATCAATGAAAACAATCAAGAATATGTCAAGATATTGCCTAAACACCCTATTCATAATGACCATGAATGCCGTTGGGAAATTTGTGAGACCAAAAGACATTACAAGAAACTCAAAATGAACATATCTTGTTCGGAAGGCCATTTTAGGGACATCAATTCCTCTCACCCTAAGTTGGTGATAACCCTACCTTAAGTCAATCTTTAAAAAGTAGCTTGCCCCTTGGAGTTGGTCAAATAAATCATCAATCCTAGGGAGCGGGTACTTATTCTTTATAGTGACCTTGTTCAATTGTCGGTAATCAATACACATCCTAAGCGACCCATTTTTCTTCTTCACAAACAAAACAGGTGTACCCCATGGTGATATGCTTGGTTGAATAAAACCCTTATCTAGCAAATCTTTAAGTTCCTTCAATTCGGCCGGGTCCATCCGGTAAGGAGGAATTGATATCAGTTGTGTATCTGGCAAGAGATCTATGATGAAGTCAATTTCTTGTTCGGGAGGGATTCCAAGCAAGTCATTTGGAAAGACTTCCGACCCTCGAAGATGGTGAAGTTGAGGGACAATTTTCAAAACTTCAAGTGAGTAGACGATGAACCAATTCATGAAACATGGCTGAGATTTTAGAAGTTGAAGCTATAGTGTCCAACTCAAGGACTTTCGGGTTATGTGATACTACAATATGTTCATCGAAGTCTAGACTTACTCAACAAGAGGGTAGCTGACCAGCTGGTTCGTGGAGAGATAATGTTGCAACCATTTGAAGTAACATCTTCTCTTCTTGACCAAGTGTCTCCATTGAACTTCAGGATGACAAAGGAACAAATTGAAAAGTAGAAAGAGCGGGATGAAAATATTTGCAAAATGATGTCCCGAATGGAGTTGTTGAGAAAATAGGTGATGGAGAGCGTTATTGAAAAAAAAAAGGTGAAAAGAGTGTTTAGACTCGAGGAGGGTTCGTGCCCAAAATATTTCAAGTCGGGTGGGAACCAAGGTTGGAACCCACTTATTGAAGATGAATGGAGAGGGTATAATCATGATTGGACTGACCAAAATAACTTTTGTAGAAGAGAAGAAAATCATGGGGCGTACACATGCAAACAAGTGATAGCCAAAACTCTAGTTTAAGTTAAAAAAGCCTTTGAGTGGATGAATTAGTTATCGCGTATTGTAGATAACGTTGAAGGGTCTGATGAAATTCTTAAGGAGATGAATGTTGATTTCTCATCATTGAATAACAAGGTAAACTCTCACGCAGATTCCATCAAGAAACTTGAATGTCAAATGAACCAACTTTCAGCCCTGTTAAAACCCAAGCTATTAGAAAAGAGTGCAGCTGGGTACATGGAAAATTCAAAGGCTAATCATGACAAAAGTTTTGCAGTTTTAACACGAAGTGGGAAAGTAGCAGGTGGCAATGTGAAGGTGAATGATCGGACACACATTAGTGGAGAATAGAAAGATACTATTAGGTAGAGAGGTCATCTCAAGCACCAGAGAATAACATGCCCAAAGAAGATGAAGAAAGTCCAAGGCAAAACACTACCGAAGAGCTGTAAATATCTAAATAAGGGGTTGCATATTCTCCACAATTGGTGCAATAATTACCCAAAATTAACCCTCATTTTCCCCTAAGGCTCAAAAAGCGGAATAAAGATGAAAAGTTCAAGAAATTTCTATTTTTGTTCAAGACACTTTCTATAAACCTTCCTTTAGTGGAAGCATTATTGGAGATGCCAGAATACACGAAATTCATGAAGGAACTAGTCATTAAGAAAAGAAGTATGGATTTTGAAACAATTGAAGTTTATCGTAATTGTAGTGCCGTTATGACCAGCGATGTGATCACAAAAAAAATGATCTGGTGGTGTTTACTATCCCATGTACAATTGGGATGCTTTAGTGTGACAGAGCGTTGTGCGACTTGGGGGTTAGTATTAAATTGATGCCATATGCCATCTTCAAACAACTTGAGCTGGGTGAACCTAACTCCACAACAATGCGACTTCTTATGGCTGAAACTTTCATTAAGCACCCCATTGGAATACTTTCTGTTATCTTGGTGAAGGTGGATAAATTTATCTTTCTGACTGACGTTGTTATTTTTTATTGTGAGATTGATGCGGAGGTACATATTATCTTGGGAAGGCCAATTTTGTCAATCAGAAGAGCTCTAGTGGATGTTGAAAGTGGTGAGTTTAAGTTCCAGGTAAATGATGAGGAGGTTACCTTCAATGTGTGCAAATCAATGAAGCAACGTAGTGAAATTCATATAGTTTCAACAATTGATGTGAATGATGAAGTTTTGGCTAGTGTGAGTGAAATGATGTGTATAGGTGAACTTCTTGAGGCTGTTCTTTTGAATTATGATGAGGAAGAAATTCAAGGGTATGATGAAGTGGTTGTTGCTCTATCAGGACTAGGTGCTTATTCAAGAAACCCACTGAAACATGATATTGATCTAAAAAATTGACAGAGTTCCCCCGCCAAACCATCCACGGAAGAACCTCAAAAACACGAGTAGAAAGCTCTCTCATCTCATCTTCAATATGTATTTTTGGGAGCAAACAATACCTTACCCGTCATACTTGCAGCGAACTTGCTTGAATGGTAAGTGAAATTGCGTGTGGTAGTGTGAAAGCAGTACGTTAAGGCCATAGGTTGGACAATTGCTGATATTGTAGGTATTCCCACCGGGATTTGTACTCATGAAATCCAATTTGGTAGTGAATGCAAACCAAGTACTTAGCATCAAAGAAATCTAAATCCCCCTATGCAAGAAGTGGTGAAGAAAGAATTCATCAAATGGTTAGATACAAGAGTGGTGTATCCGATTGCGGACATCAAATGGGTAAGTCCCGTGCAATGTGTACCAAAGAAAGGATGCATCAGGGTAGTCCCTAATGAAAAAAAGGAACTTGAACCTAAGAGGCCAGTCATTGATTAATGTGTATGCATGGACTATGGGAAATTAAATGCATGGACCGAGAAAGATGATTTCCTAATGTGTGCTTGGTAGGCTTTCCGGGCATGGATGGTATTGCTTTTTGGATGGTTATTCTATATACAACCAGATTTACATTTCACTGGAAGATCAAGAGAATAATATTTTCACATGTCCCTATAAAACCTTTGCTTTCACGAGAATGCCTTTTGGGTTGTTTAATGCCCCGACAACATTTCAACGATGCATGCTCTTTATTTTCTCTGATATGGTGGAAGACTCAATGGAAGTATTCATGTATGATTTCTCAGTCGTTGGTGATTCATTTGAAGCTCATCTTGAAAATCTTGGGAAAGTTCTACAAAGATGTGTAGAAACCAACATAGTTCTAAATTGAGAGAAGTGTCACTTCATGGTAAAGGAGAACATTGTTTTGGGGCATAAAATTTCAGGAGAAGGTATGCAAGTGGATCAAGCTAAAGTTGAAGTCATTTCCAAACTTCCCCCTCCTATCTCAATAAAAGGTGTCTGTAGTTTTCTAGGACATGCGATCTTCTATAGAAGATTCATAAAGGACTTTTCCAAAGTAGCACACCCACTTTACGAATTGCTAGAAAAGGTTTCGACCTTCAATTTTGATGATGATTGCCTAAATGCATTGTTATTCTTCAAAGAAAAGTTGGTGTCAGCCCCAATCATATTTGCCCCTGATTGCTGTATTCTGTTTGAGGTCATGTGTGATTCTAGAGAGGTTACTTTAGGAGCTGTTCTTGGTCAACGGAAAGGGAAATTATCTCACCTAATTTATTATGCAAGTAAGACATTGAATGTGGGACAAAAGGACTATACTGTCACGGAGCTAGAATTGTTAGCGGTGGTTTATGCATTTGAAAAATTCAGAGCGTATCTTTTGGAAACCAAAGCGGTGGTGCATACAGATCATGCAACCGTTAGATACTTGATGGATAACAAAGATGCAAAACCAAGGCTGATTAGGTGGGTATTGGTGTTGCAAGAGTTTGATTTTGAGGTAAAAGATCGAAAGGGGTGTGAAAACGAAGTGGCAGATCATTTGTCTCGGTTAAATATCGATATGGTTGACTCCAAAGAAAGGGAACTTAATTTCCAGATGAAGCAGTGATGAGGGTAAATCAAGGCAACTCAACTTGGTATGCTGACCTTGCGAACTATGTAGTGTGTGGAATAATAACCGAGTATCTAAACCTCTACCAACAAAAGAAGTTTTTGTTCAATGTAAAGAAATATTTCTTGGATGAACCATATCTATTGAGAGAATGTGGATACAAGATAATTAGACGATGCGTACTGGAAGACGAAGTCAATGTAATTCTCAATTCGTGTCACGCTTCGCCTGTTTTTGGACATCTTATCAGGGTGCGAACATAAGCCAAAGTGATTCAAAGTTGCTACTATTGGCCATCACTATACCAAGATGCACATGGTTTTGTGAAACAACGCATACCTTGCCAAAAGTAATGAGGGGTATCAAGAAAGCATGAATTACCTTTTAATCCCATCGTAGGAGTTGAATTTTTTGATTCTTGGAGAATAGATTTCATGGGTCCATTTGTAAGCTTTTGTGGAAACAAGTGCATTTTGGTTGCGGTTGATTACATTTTCAAATAGGTTGAAGTCGTAGTTTTACCCAATAATAAAAGAAAGAGTGTTTTGCAATTCTTAAAGCGATATATTTTTGCACGATTTGGTACCCCACGTGCTATAATCTGTGATGGAGGGTCTCACTTTTGCAACAAGATGTTTGCATTGTTGTTGAGAAAATACGAAGTCAAGCATAAAGTTGCAACACCATATTATCTAGAAACAAGCAGCCAAGTTGAGGTTTCAAACCGAGAGATTAAAAGTATTCTGGCAAAAACAGTGAATGCTAATCGAACGGATTGGTCTCGAGTTGGATGATGCTCCGTAGGCATATCGTACTGCTTCGAAAACACCAATTGGTATGTCACCATATAAGTTAGTATTTGGAAAATTATGTCACCTGCCAATTAAGTATGAACATAAGGCACTATGGGTGTTGAAGACAGTAAATCTAAGCTGGGAGAACGCTTCGATAGGGAGAGTAAATTAACTTCATGAGTTAAAGGAATTTCAGTTGAGAGCGTATGAAAGTTCATCCCTGTTGTAACAACCCGTGTTCAAAAAGACCAAAATAGAAGATTTCAAGAAAATTGCAGGTGCCAGACCACGAGGCCACCCACGGCCCATGGAATGGACCATGAACCGTAGTTGTGGTCCGTGGTTGGCCTACTCAAGTGAGTTCTGAGGGACCACAACCACGACCTCACCAATGGACCATTGGTCAGACCACGGTTCGTGGTTCGAACACCAAAGATCAAGTCTCGGACAACCAAACGATGGTCCACTACGACGGGTTGTGGGTCAAACTATGGTCCATCCAGTGGGTCTGTCGGTGGCTGTTATCAGTTATTATTTCAGGGTTAGTTGGGTATTTTCCTAATTAATTAGTTCATATTCTATGTCATTTTTCCTATGTCTAGTACCCTTATATAAACATTTTCACCCCCAAATTCTCCACATTTATTTTATTCTTCCAAATTACCAAAAGAAAACCAATTCCTCTAAAATATTCTCTCTAGAAACTTGAAGAAGAAGAAGGATTCACCTAGGGTTTAAAACTAAGGTTCCAATTTCTCCATCGAACGCAAGCATTTGGGGTTAAGGTATGATAGTTTTCATCCATGGATTCATTTCATCCATGCAGTTCCTAAATCTTTTTATTTCAATAGGTAGAATACCCCAATTGAGTTAGGGTTTTCATCTAATATCATGGGCTCTCTTTATTATTGATTTAAATGAGTTAATTATACTCTTCTATGCATGAATTGATGAATTTCAATGCTTTTTGATGAATTCCCCTAAGAACCCATGTGATCCCTATGTTTTCTAGTTATGAACCATATGTTAAGGGATTTTTTATCTTAAAGGTTGAGTTTTATGAAATTGAACATGTATTGCTAGTTTTACAAGAATTTATGATGAAATTCATATCTAATCCATGTTTTCAAAGAGTTGATGATTGAAATTGGGCTTTGACCTCAAGTAGGTAAATTATGGACTTATGCATTGTTTTATGAAATACATGCAAATGTTTTAAGTGTTGTTTGAGAGTAAAGTACCAATGATGATGTTGTGTTGTGAAAGGATATTCTCACTAAACACATACTAGCATTATGTGAAAGATTTTCTCACATAGGAAGGATTCTTAGGTTGAAAGGCTTTCTCACCTAATTGAATCAAAGACTAGGAGCAAGCTCAATGAAACTACCTTGAATTGGTTGTCCAAGATCACCTTTTTATGAGTAATGATGTCAAGTAAGAAATGACTATTTTGTGGGAATTTATGCTTAGCACCAAGTATATATTGTTTATGAGATGGAAGCTCTCACGTAGTAGAGTCCGGGTTTCCAAAGTAATCTTATGAGATGGAAGCCTTCACGAAGTAGAGTCAAAATTTTTAGTAGAAATCTCCTTATCCCATTACTATGTGCCTACATAGGTTGATTAGTTACTAGATCCACTTAAGCTAGAAGTTTAAGGCTCTAACTTAGGCATGTAGAACAATCTCTTTTCGGTGTGGGGTAGACACTAAATTCCATGTTATAGCTCACATGGTCTCATGTCAGTTTAGTCTATTTCCCACAAGTAATATTGAACTAAGGTTACTCAAGGAGTATCAAGTATGAGTTCTAAGATGTTAAAGAAGAAGATAGCTTGCATTGACCATAATTTATGACGTATGATTTATAACTCATTCATATGATGTTTACCTTGGCCAATTTCATGTCATGACATGAAATGTCCCTTTTTAGCATGTTTTAAAAGTTTTATGCATGGCTATCATACTTGGTACATTGTTTTGTACTAACGTATACACTTGCCTACATTTTCCCCAAATGTAGAGTCTGACAGATAGGTTTTCGAGTCTCGTGGCTAGTTGTTGAGTTCGTTATTTCCCGAGATTTGGTGAGTCCTCATGCATTGAGGATGGAGTTATTGTGTAGTTTATTTCTGGTATTTCCCTTCTGGACATGATGTATGAGATAGGCCCAATTTCATTCTTTTGTATTAAATTGCTATGTTGAGACATGAGTTTAAACTTCCGCCTTTCGTTTTATAAAAAATTTTTGACTTGGAATATTGTTTTACTATTATTTTTCTATTTCTTATGTTATGAGAGACAAGTGTCTTGGATGGAGTCCTTTGGGGTTCTATACGCCATGTTACATTTAGGGGCTACCCCTGGGTCGTGACAAACTTAGTAATCAGAGCACACGGTTTAGAATGGTCCTAGGATTTCTCATAAGCCACGTCTAGTAAATTCTTGTTCATTAGTGCGAAGCGCGACTAATGAAGCGCGCCACATTTATGAATGAGAGGCTACAAGATGATTTGGAAACTCCACTTCTTTCATTGCTCTTAAGTTGTGCGATAGAGTTTAACTCTATTAGGTCTCTCTCCTAATCTTTATTCTATGTCCTTCAGGATATTTCTACCCGAAGAGCTTATGCTAGAAGGAATGCGAGGGAGAATGAGGAACAATAATCTCCTCCCCAAGCAACTCAAGTTCCGGTCGATCCTTTGGCCGAGCTTGTTTCTAATGTGAAGTTTAGAGTTTCTTTTCAAGTGTTGCTTAAAGTGGTTACGAACCAAGCAAATATGGAGGTCGTGGTTTCCGCAAGCTCAAATGTGAATTTGGCAGTTTCAAGGGTGAGGGACTTCACAAGGATGAATCCTCCGGAGTTTCATGGTTCTAAAGTTGAGGTACATCCTCAAGAATTTATCGATGAGGTTTATAAGATTTTGATGATCACGGGAGTTATGTTGGTCGAAAAGGCAGAGTTGGGCAGTTACTAATTGAAAGGTGTGGCTCAAGTGTGGTATAACAAATGGAAAGAAGGGAGACCTAAATATGTGGGTCCTCTTGATTGGGAGAAGTTTAAGGTCACATTTCTTGATAGATTCTTTCCCCTTGTGATGAGGGAAACTAGGGTGCTAGAGTTCGTTAGCCTTCGAAAAAGTGGTATGAGTGTGCAGGAATATGCTTTAAAGTTCTGTCACGACCCAAGAGCACCCCCTAGTCGTAACTTGGCGTACTCGACCCCGAAGAGGTCTTATACAAGCCTCATAGCATTTATTCATCGCATAGGTAGTAAAAATAGTGCGGAATTAAAACTTTTCATTCAAAACCATACGATTCAAAACATTCATTTAGCAATCTTTCAAAAAGACACAACGAAAGTCTAAGTCTCACATGGCCATCCTAGACACAATCTCAAAACATATTAGGGACACGACCCTTTACAATCGAAAACTACTAAATGTCTATTACATGAAATAAAGAGAAACTTCTAAACACTTGTCCTCGATCTATGAGGACATACCACTTGATCTTGGAGGAATAGCAATCCAAGCACTTCAATCTAGAGTAAGAAATCACTTGCCGGAACCTACACTTGTAGTAAAAATAAAAGAATATGGGTTAGCAAAAAAAAATGTACTAAGTATGATGACCATGCAAAAACATACTTTAAAAGGGACATTTTGGTTGGAAACCATGCATTATGTCACTTTTTAGAAATATCACATACAATTGCATAAGAGACATACAATACAAGTATAATCATCATTCAAGTCATAATACCAAATTTAGACAAATCATCATGTAACCCGTTACCTTTACCTTAGACTTCCACCTTAAGCAACCCTCATTCTATACGTTATGCAATGCATGGATGGCGTCCCATACCACTATCAACACCAAGGTACCATATTAAGGTTACCAAAAGTGAACTTACCATTCCTTCCTTTTCACACTACATGAAGGAAATTCGATCGTGAAATGGGGTTGGGACAGGAAAGAAATTCGGTCGCCTCTGCCGTTTTAGAGACCACAATTCTGGTCTCAATACTTTTTAAGTACATTAGAAAAATATTATTTCAGGTCGATAAACCTCTTTAGGGACCATCAACAACTGGTCCTAGAATAGCTTTCGCGATGAGCAATGACCTAGTCCTCGAAACAATTTGGAGACAAGTAACAATTGGGTCCTAGAATAGATTAGGCGATGATCAACGACCCAGTCCTTGATTAGATTTAGCGACGTTCAATGACCTGGTCCTAAAATAGATTTATTGACGATCAAGTTATTCTAGTCCTAGATAAATCATTAAAGACGAACAACATTTCATGTCTTAGATTGACCTTTAGGGACGAGCAATAATATTGGTCTCTAATTGACCACCAATGGTCCTAGAGCAATTAATATCACTAGAATAACTATCATCCACAAATATTATTTTGCTACTAAAAGTTTCTATACAGAAAGATGATATAAATATATATAAAAGTGCCAACAAGATAGAGATCAAGAGTGTATGATTAATTACAATAAATTGGCTAACATCCCATGATTTTAGTTTCAATATTTGCTTAACAAAAAAACATCCGAGCATCCGAGCTACAATATAATATCAAGTTTTGCAAAACACAAATTCGTACTAAACAAATAAGGAGCTCGCACATCAACAAAAGCTTGGAAAAAAGTTAAAAGTTTTAATCTTCAATTCATGGAGTGTTGTCTAAAAACATCAACAAAAGCTGGAAGAAGATAAGAAAAATCAATTAGAAAAACTTTGAGATCCATTAACCAAGATCAAAAATCTATTTTCAAGAACTACAACTAAATGGAAGCTGGTAGACAATAGATACTAATGAAATGATTAATTTTTTTTAATTTTTTTACTAATAGTAGCTATGGTATAGAAAATTCTCCCGCCTACACTTTTCTCTCCGTACGTATTCTATACGTTAATCTACAACAATCATTTCCTAGAGATTTAACTACACGCTCCGTCCTATGGAGCCACCGTACAAGCTCTATCAGCTCATGCTACTTCTCAGGTGAGAGTTCTGCCAGGTTTGACCATATTGGGGGATCAATGAGGCTAAAGAGAAACAGGATAAAAAGAACAAATCTGTCAATATAATTGAGGGGGAAGCTGAACAGAGCAACCAGAGGTAGAAAAAATAGAGTTCACAGAGATATCTACTTGCGTAGAAAATGGAAAAGTCAATTAGATCAAAGAGGAAAAAGAGGCTGAGAACTCACTATTCTTAAGAAAGAAGCTGCTAAATTGGCTGCCCAAGAAGCTGTCGTTGCAGCTCCTAACCTTATTGTTATGTCTCCTAAGTTGACGGCAATCAAAGTTCAAAATCTTTAAAACCTCTTCGAAAGAAGATGAAAAAGAAGTTTAAAATAGCTAAGAAGAAGAATCATGACAAGGGAAAGATCGAGAGGAAGAATATTTGATTGCAGTATATTCTCTAAGCTGATTGATACCTTGTTACTTACTGTTGAAAGTCCCTCCCATATTCTCTCCCAAATTCATGATTTGACATTGTAGTATTATCTTGGAACTTGAGCATGTGAGTGGATCATGCTCATACAAAATTTGTTTGTGTGCTGTCAGAATGAAGCCTCAAATTCTTAAATTTGTTTACAAAATAGGTCGTCTTATACATTTACCTTTTATATTTTGTTGGAGCATGCTAAACTTGCCTGGAAATATGAAGATGTAGACTGTAATCCAACAATGTTAAGATGTTTTAGTTTTCTGATGAAGTTGACGTGGGAAACATAAAAAAAAATTGAGGGTGAAATTTGTGCCAACAGGGGAATGACACGGTTCATGGTAACCAGACCATGGCTAGGAGACTTTAAGGTAACAAATTACTCTCAGTAACACTTGCACAGGGAATTAAGCTAACAGATTACTCTTAGTAACACTTGCACAAAGAAAACTAAGGTCATGTTCAAACTGGCTATCTCTAGCTTTAAAAAAAAGAAACAAACACAACATAAACATGATCACGACAAGGAAGAGGAAACAAAAAAATAACAAACTCCTGAGTCAAAAAGCGAGTGGCAACCAAATGGACATACTGTGGCAGAAAGCAACAATAATTAATGAATTACAGTGATACCAAGCTAAAAATAGCTATCTTTCGAACATCTCTGAGGAAAAAATGGAAAATACCTATCCAAATGAAGAACTTGTCGAAAATGAGCAGCCGAGAATCAATCATATAAGCCAGTCTACTAGCTTAGTTATTAAGATTAAAAATCAAAAACCTCTACAGTTAGCGATGGAGTTGAACAGTGAGCATGTACTTGATCCATTCCTCGGCCTCTAGACAATAATTGGGAAGATACTTTCAACCGTAAAAAGGATATAGATCTCACTACATCCAGTTCTACTATCTCCAATAGAAAAGTATATTTTTAATTACTTGGTCAATAGAAAATATTGGTCATTCAGTTGAAACGGGCGATGTGGCAGGTGGGACATTTGATTGGTGAATTGGCTTATCCTTCACATATTTAACATGCAGGTAACCTCTCCATTTGTTCCATAGCTCATTCATCCTTCCCAATACATGATCACGATGATCATTCATGTCAACACCTTCAAATTTATTCTATAATAATCAAAACATGAATTGAGTTATTACAAACAGAGAAGTAACAACGAAGGACAACAAGATGAAAAAAAGCTCTGCTTTTAGCAGAATAAGCAGAGCTTCTATATAAAACAACATAAAAATACAGGGAAGTCTAGTGAACTATAGTTCTTCTACAATCCTAAGTCTATTAATATTTGGACTCTGTAAGGTTACAATGTACTTTCCCCACCTTTTTAGCTAAGATCAACTGGTGGGTTATGTAGAGAAGGGTAAAGACTTTTCATTTAAGTTTTAAGAAAAAACAGTCCTCTTTTCTCCTTCATGATTCATGGTTCAACATCTATCATGTGACAATCTATAGTGCAGGATCGTGTGATACAAATTTGGTCAACAAGGACATCAGTTCCATGAAACAACATAGAATCCAACTAAAATAACATATTTTGAACTTGACTTGAATAAAACAATTGTTTAAATAACAGAAAGTTCTCTTTGATTCAGTGTTCTTTAACAAGATCTACTGTCCTTTGAAAATAAGTCACAAATTCTGTGGAAATACAATCTATTTAGTAAATAAAAGATTTTAATAAGATGTACATGTATTACCTCAACTGCAGCCCACATGTGATCCAATTTTTCTTGCTTAATATCATTCCAAGATGATATCTCCAATGGGAAAATATTACGATCACGGACATTTTTTTCCAAATGCCTTAAAAAACATATTGATGTTTGTTCGAACCGTTCGATTATTGTACAAGGTTACTTCAGCTTTTGTCCATTTTCATGTGAAGTAACTTCTTTGCACTTTTTCCTCCGCGTACTCTTTTTTTCTTTCTATGATTAAATGAATCTATAATTGCATCATTTGGTAAAACTATAGCAATAAAAATTCAGTTTTTTAAGTTAATAACATACGAGTTCAAAATATCATACCTTTGTCAACTGATTGAGAGTGTTTCATAACTTGATCAGTAGATGGAGGCAATGTTTCATTGGTTTGCATATCCTCTTACTGAAGAACCAATCTATCTACTGTTTGCATTTCTTGACGAGAAGACATGGTAGAATTCAACCTGGTTCTTTTAGAAGGAGTTTGCATTTTTTATTAGCATATACAATACTCTTGTTCAATCCTCCCACATCATATTTAGAAACCCCTAAAGAGGAGTTCAATGATCCATGTCTTTGCTCTAGTCTCTTTTCTATAGCACCTGAAGTAAAAATATTTTTGAACAACAAGAAGCAAGACTAGTACACATAAGTAGCTGAATCAAACTTACGTTTTTCAACTTTTTGAGTGTATTGCTTAACTTGATTAGTAGATGCAAGAGTCAGAGTATCCATTACTTACAAGGAGCAATAACCTTGAAAATTACACACATATTATTTTTAAAAATATAAAGAATGAGAAAAATAATAAGAACTACAAAACTTGTAACAATCAGATTCACCATGAAATTAACAAAGTGGATGATACACTGTCTTCTTTAGAACATAATTGAAACCAAGTTCACATATACACTAACTTCAACATACTCCCAAAATAAATCAAGGGACTTTTGAATATGAATAGATGGAAAGTTTTCTCGGTAAGAACACAAAGAAGAAGACTTGCTAAGCTGAATTTTTATCCTCAATACTAATATTGTAAATTTTTGGCGGAATATGTAACTTATCTAGATATTATTCTTCATGTTGCATTTAACATGTTTTAACATTAGATAAGATAAATGGAATATCAATTCTCTTATGTGGAGGCTTATTTTATATCTCGCTCAAATCACTTGTAACTTTTTTGGGTTCCAAAGATGAACGAAACACAATCTGTTGATCAAAAAATATACAATCAAATGGCACAATGAAAAATAAAAGATTATATACTAACTTATAATTAATATGCTAGTTCTTGAAACATGTATACATGATTCCTTTTAGCCTACCAAAGATTAAAGTAAGTAGTTACACGAAATAGTTACTTCTGATTAAAAATATCTTGTTGGTAGTTGGTTTAAGATCATAACTTTTCGTATGTTCTTAACACGTATCAGGATTCATGTGCTATGCTATATATTTCCTTATATACAAACACTCTGATTTCTCAAAGTTCTAAAGTTGTAACAGATATCACATCAGGAAACAGAAAGAACTACACATTTATTAGATTATGGGATGAGAGCGAGAAGTTACATGCTATGACTAAGATGAATGGAAAGATTTGTTCCACTATGCTCATGTTCATTTGTCCTGAAGCTAACAAGAAGAATGTTGGTGGATAGATGCAAGCTTCATATCAATGTACTAGAACTCAAAATGAGCATGAGCCTAATACGACTAATTTGTTGGAAACATGGATACCAATAATCTAACAGATGATCACTTCAGGGAGGTTTCTGGAAACTCTATGTAAGAGTATCACTAGGCGATCGGTGTGGTTTTGTTCAATAGTTCAGGACAATTTACTAGCATCATTTATTATTACGAAATGAGTAACTCACTGTCTCAAAGTAACACATACAGAAAGAACTAACAAAATTAGAAATCGCTAATTTTAAGGTAATTTGATTGGATAACAAAATTATAAATCGCTAATCTTAAACTAACAAAAGAAACAGTACATTTATATAAATTTGAACATGGATTAAAGGAATAACAAGAGCCTCACTCTCTCTAGGTGACCTGTTGCTTAAGGTAATTTGATTCGGTAAGATAAGATGGGAGGAAGTTCATTCAGTGATGATTGGGAGGTTATTGCAAATGAAGCTCAGACAATACTTATGATTGGGTGTAGAGGTGAAGGAAAAAGTGCCACAAACAATAGCATTCTTGGTAGAAATGCATTCCAATTGAGGTCTAGCTCTGGTGGTGTTACAAAAGCTTATGAGATTCAGAGAACTCGATTAGAAGATGGGCCGATACTTGATGTGATCGATACCCCTAGATTTGATTTTAATGCTGAATCTGTATTAGTTATAAATGAAATTGGTAATTGCATTGTTTTAGCCGATAATGGTGTCCACGCTATTCTTTTTGTTTTTCTGTACGAACTAGCATTCCAAAAGAAGAACATGATATTATCCAGTACTTTAAGAAGCTCTTTGGGACCAAAATTAGTGATTACATGATTGTGGTCTACACTGGAGGGGATAAGCTTGAAGATAATGATTCTTTGAATGATCACTTAGATTGTTCCCACTCTGAGGATTTAAAGGAAGCTCTTCAGATGTGGGTATAGAAAAGTGCTTTTCGACAATAAAGCATAAGATTCAACAAAGTAAGTTGAACGATTGAGGGAACTTATTTTCAACAACTAATGGAAAACCATATACGAGTGAATTATACGAGGAAGTAAAGAAGATGAAGTTTCGTAATGACTCATTGGAGATTAGTTCTTTACTCGGAAATTTAAATCAAGGAGTCGCTGATGAGTTGACGGAACAACTGCCGAGATTCTTTTTGAAGGATCAACACAGGCGAATAACTGAAATATTTGAATCTAAGATGAACAATACCATGCATAATCTTGAAAAGCAATAGGAGGAGGAGCGTACTGCTCGGTTAGAGGCAGAAAGCAAAATTCGTGAATTTAAAGATAGCTTTGATTAATTGCTGACATATACTGTTGGATTGCAACGAGGTATTCAGATGAAAGTATGAACAAGCTGTTGACCCATTGCAGAAGTACAAGGAAGGGAAATTTTGTACTTGAGCTACGCAACATTGGTGGCATATACTGTGCCGATTGCAACGAGGTATTGCACTGGAAGTATGAACAAGCTATTGAGCCTTCGCAGAAGTACAAGGAAGGGAAATTCGTACTCGAGCTATGCAAAATTTATGACTTATACTGTGTGGATTTCAACGAGATATTGCAATGGAAGTATGAATAAGCTGTTGAGCCATTGCAGAAGTACAAGGAAGGGAAATTCGTACTCGAGCTATGCAAAATTGTTAAAGACAATTGGTAACTAATATTCATAGTCTCTTTTATTTTATATATCAGTACTTTGAAGCATGTTTTTTTCCCTGTCTTGGAGCTTTCCCTCTACCTAACTTTCCATCAGAATTATAAACATCCGTATTGTCACTTTTGTTTCACGTTATAACATCTTTTCTTCCTCATTAAAAAATAGGAATAATAATTTAGTCGAAACTTTTTCAGATGTACATAACAGTTTGAATAGGAATAACATAACAAGTCCTTATTTGGCTCGAAAAGCATCGAAACACTAATTATCTAAAACCAAACAATGAAATCAGAAAATCAAATTATCTATTAGAAATCTCAACCCAATAATGTTTTAACTGATTGTACAAAAAAACAAGACAAGATTAAGAAATCAGTAACCTTGAAAATATGAGAAACAAGAAGAGCAACTTCAATACAAGTAAAAACGTTATCAAACAAACTTCTGGAAAAAAATAGAGCAACCAACCTATAAGTCTGCTGCATGCGATGAAATTTTACCTTCAACAGAGAAACGATGGTACTTGCTTCGATTTTAGGGCAGAGCTGCGACAAAAAATAAAGAAATCAGTAACCTTGAAAAGATGAGAAACAAGAAGAGAAACTTCAATACAACAAGTATAAACGTTATAAAAAAAAATTCTAGAAAAAACAGAGCAACAAACCTGTAAGTCTGCTGCTTGTAATAAAATTTTACCTTCAACAGAGAAACGATGGTACTTGCTTCGATTTTAGGGCAGAGCTGCGACAAAAATAAGTTTCAATGTTAAGATTAGAGTAGAAAATTTCGATTGGTGAGAGAACTAGGCTAGGGTAACTTTGCGACCAGCTGTGCAATATTTTTTAGAAAACAGAACGCTCATTTTCTTTATTTTTTACTTTCAACAAAAAAAATTTGGCGCTAATGTTTTTATTAAAATAACTTTTGTATTTTATTAAATTAGTAATAAGTTTGGGGGAAATATCTCCTGCTCAAAGACCATCAGTTACCATTTAGGACTAGTTATAAATTCTTTCAGGACAAAATTGAATACCTTCGTAATAGACTATACAAATAAGCACTAGAATATAATCTCGTCCCAATAGATATAATTTTAGAGAGAAGATTATTAGGCCGTCCCTAATTATTAGTCTTAAATAAGGGTTTTTCTTGTAGTGTCACCTTTACACAATATCCATACGTAAGAGACATAACATTTCATAAGACATGACAAGGGAAAAATAACTCATAATATAACCCAAGTATAGCATGCATATCACATAAAGCATCTATGAGTCAACATTCTTCAATTACTTCATGTAAAGGACTTTCATACATTAATCATTAAGACTTAGAGAACTCACTATGACCCTATCAAAGCCTACTCGTGCAATGTATAGATGGCATCCCATATTACCACCTACACTTCATAGAACCTCTTAAGAAACCATAATGAACATCTCACATGATGGTATTAAGTGTTTAACCGACATAGACCAAGCAAGTTAGACATGGAATCCGGTGTCCTATAGCCTCACACCGTAAAGAGGTGTTCCACTTGCTTAAGGTAGAACGATAACATTAGCACGGATGGTATCCGCTAACCAATATCCTATGTGGGCATATAGTTATTGGATAGGAAGATGTTCCTTGGAACTCTAACTTAACATGGGAAGAGTTTCCATCTAACCATATCCACTTGGTGCTTAGTGTCACGACCCAAGCCTAGGGCCTAGACGTGACATGGCGAATGAGGAACCCGAAGGAACCCCAAACAAGCCTCTCAAACTTGTCATCACACTTCATCGGTCGCGGAAGTACATTCAACATTAATCAATGGGAAATAGGGATTAAGGGTAAACCATTTCAAAATGACATCATAGAACAAGAGTCAAGCTCATTTACAAAATACTTGTCGAACGCACACCTCTACATACATAGATAGGACGGGGCCATGACATACTACCGGCTCCCCTCATAGTCAAAATACATTTGCAAGCTAAAGTCTCAAAATATAGGAGTAGGAAACATAACATAGCCCTCGAATCATTGAGGACTCACCAACAACTCGGATAAGTACCGTACTACCCACGTGAATGGAGAGGAGGATCAAGAATAGCTCCGGTCCCTACATGGTGACATCATGTAGGAAAAATATGCGTTAGTACTTGGAATGTACTAAGTATGCGGGGTGTAACACAACAATAGACAAGGACACAATCGAAATACAAGAAATAGTTTCATAGGCATTATGAATAACAATATGAGGATGCATGATCAAAGTGAAGT